>PVJS01037115.1:0-20106 GCA_004027185.1 Glis glis
AAAAGGGCCGGGGGTGTAGCGCGGAGGTAGAACGCCCCTGCGTTCAATCCCCAGTACTGCAAAAAAAAAAAAAAAAAAAACTCTACGGAAAATTGGAATAGAAGGAACGTACCTCAACATCATTAAGTCAATATATAATAAATCCAAAGCCAACATCATATTGAACAGGGGAAAAACTGCCGGAATTCCCTTTAAGATCAGGAACAAGACAAGGATGCCCACTATCACCCCTCTTTTTTGCCAGAGCAATAAGACAAGAGAAGGATATCAAAGGAATTCAAATAGGAAAAGAAGAACTAAAATTATCTCTATTTGTAGATGATATAATCCTATCTAGAAGATCCAAAAAACTCAACCAAAAGTCTACTAGAGCTGATTAACAAATTCAGCAGAGTAGCAGGATACAAAATCAACCTAAAAAAATCGTAGTACTTGGGAGGCAGAGACCGGAGGATTCAGGTTCGCGGCCAGCCTCAGCTACTTAGTGAGGTCCTCCGCAACTTCACGAGACCCGGTTTCAAAATAAAGTATAAAAAATAGGGCCGGAGGTGTAGCTCGCAGGTAGAACGCCTCTGGGTTCCATCCCCAGTACCACACACACACACAAAAAAAATATCGTAGCTTTCCTATATGCCAACCATGAAGCCACTGAAAAAGAAATCCAGAAAACAATTCCATTCACAATAACTTCAAAACCAATCAAATACCTAGGAATAAACCGAACCAAAGAGATAAAAGACCTCTACAATGAAAATTATAATGCACTGAGGAAAGAAATTGAGGAAGATCTTAGAAGATGGAAAGATCTCCCCTGCTCTTGGATAGACAGCATAAATATTATCAAAATGGCCATTCTACCAAAAGTGATCTACAGAGTTAACGCAATCCCTATCAAAATACCAATATCATTCTTCACAGACCTAGAAAAATCAGTCATTAATTTCATATGGAGAAACAAAAGACCCAGAATAGCCAAAGCAATTCTCAGCAATAAGAACCATGCAGGAAACATCACGATTCATGACTTCAAATTATACTACAGAGCTATAGCAATAAAATCAGCATGGTATTGGCATAAAAACTGACACATATACCAATGGAACAGAATAGAAGATACAGAAACAAATCCACAAACTTATAGCCAATTGATTTTCAACAAAGGTGCCAGACACATATGTTGGAGAAAAGACAGCCTTTTCAACAAATGGTCTTGGGAAAACTGGTTATCTGTAGAAAAATGCAACTAAATCCTTACCTCTCACCCTGTACAAGAGTCAACTCGAGATAGATCAAAGACCTGGAAGTTAGACCAGAGACTGTGAAATTACTAAAGGAGGGCATAGGTTCAACACTCCAACATATAGGCCCAGGTAGAAACTTCCTCAACAAAACCCCCAAAACCCAGGAAACTAAAACAAGAATTAATAAGTGGGATAGCATTAAACTAAAAAGTTTCTGCACATCAAAGGAAACTATCAAGAGTCTAAAGAGAAAGCCTATGGAATAGGAAAAGATCTTTGCAAGCTATCCCTCTGACAGAGGATTAATATCTAGAATATACAAAAATAACCTAATCAAGAAATGGGCAACTGAATTGAATAGACACTTCATGAAAGAAGAGATACAAATGGCCAATAGATACATGAAAAAATGTTCAACATCATTAGCAATCAGGGAGATGCAAATCAAAACTACTTTCAGATTCCATCTAACCCCAATCAGAATGGCAATCATCAAGAAGTCAAACAACAATAAATATTGGTGAGGATGTGGGGAAGTAGAAACTCTTCTGCACTGTTGGTGGGAGTGCAAACTAGTTCAGCAGCTATGGAGAGCAGTGTGGAGATTCCTTAGAAAACCAGGAATGGATCCACCATATGACCCAGCTATAACACTACTGGGTATCATTCCAAACGGATTGAAACCAGAGAACTACAGTAATATATGCATATCCATGTTCATAGCAGCATAATTCACAATAGCCAAATTATGGAACCAACCTAGATGTCCATCAACAGAAGAATGGATTACAAAACTTTGGGAAATACACACAATGGAATTCTACTCAGCAGTAAGAATTAAGAAGAGCGAAATTATATCATTTGCAAGAAAATAGAAGGACCTGGAGAACATTATGTTAAGTGATATCAGCCAATCACAGAAAGAGAAGGATCATATGTTTTCTCTAATATGCACAGGCTAGGGAGTAGTTGGGATACAAGGGGGACTCCAGACAATTGGTGGAGAAGCCTCAGTGGAGCCAGAGAAGTGGTCTAAGAGAAGGGGAAGGGGAAGAATGAAGTTCATTAATGGAATTACTACTATTGACCATGAGTACATATGAGAATATACCAATGTCAATCTCAGTACTCTGTATTGGGAGGAGGGGAAATGGGGAGGCGGGTGGGGGGCACCAAGAGCTGTGTGCATGTATGTTACTGTCAATTTGATTTTCATTGTGATATGAGACTATAATACACCAATAAAAACACATTTAAAAAATATGACTATAAAATTTTCATTTCTCTTTCTAATTTTATCAATTTCTTTCCTTGGTATATGTTGGCAGGATTTAATCCTTCATTGGGTTTTGGATTGAGGGTGTTAATTCCTCATTGGCTGGTGATTCAAGGCCACCTCGGCTGCTTGGCTTGTGGGCCCCTCCATCATAGCAGCATACTCTGCTATGATGTAACCTAATCAAAGAGGTGCTGTATTCTAATAGTTGGAAGTAAGTCACAAGGTCCATGCACACTGAAGGGGAGGGATTACACAGGATTTGAATTCCAGGAGGCAGGGATCATTGGGAGACAGGTTGGAAGCTAACTACCACTATCTGTTTTTGAATTAACTTTTTTATCTTTTCATTATGGCCATTTGTATTTCTAGGAATAATTTTGTTTTAAAGTATATTTTAATCTGTTGTTAATATAATCATGGTTTGCACAGAAAATCTTTTTTTCCCATTCACTCTCAACTTATCTGCATTATTATTTAAATATTGTGTTTTATACACAACACATAGGTGGAACTCTTTCCTATTTTATTTTTTATGATAATTTTTGTCTTTTATTAATGTATTTAATGTAATTATTGATAAATGTATAAATGTGATACCATTTTACTTTTAGTTTTCTATTTGTCTCTTGTATGTTTTATTTTACTTTTAGTTTTCTATTTGTCTCTTGTATGTTTTATTCCTTTTTCTATCTTTTATTTGGATTTTTAGAATTTTATTTAAGTTCTTGCTAGCTTCTTAGCTATATTTCTGTGCTTATTTTTATATTCAGAAATACAATATATCCTTCACTTTTCACAGTCCATTTGTAGTTAGCCATGTACTTTTTATATAAACATGAAAATGTATTTCTCATCTTTTACATTATAGTTTGTTATATATATCTACATACATTATAAACCCCACAAAATAGTGTTATGATTTTGCTTTAAACAGTTGTATGGTTTATAAAGAAATTCAGAGAAGAAAACACCAAAAGAATAGATAGTCTTTTGCATTAAACCTGATATTGCCAATTTCTGATGCTTTTTATGCTTTATTTTTTTGGATCTGAATATCTTTACAGTCATTTGAAGAACTTGTGATTTCTTGTAGTTCAGGTCTGGTGTACATCAATTCTTAGTCTTTTATCTAAAAATCTTTACTTTGCCTTTATTTTTGCAGGGTGTTTTAGTTGTATATTGACTTCTGGGTTGAATTTTTTTCTTTAAACAATGTCTATCATTCTACTTTTTTCTGGTTTCCATGATTTCTAATGAAAAGTTATTTATTTGTACACTTAATGAAGTATTTTTCTCCTATTATTTTCAAAATAATGCTTTGTCTTTGGATTTTAGTAAACTTGACTTTGTTAGATGTGCCTTGTTAGCTTTCTTATGTTTATTCTGCTTAGTGTTCATTTAGGATCTCAAATATGTGAATTTCTTTCATCAAATTTATAAAACTTTTGGCCATTATAGTCTCAAATATTTTTTCTATCTAGTTCTCTCCCTTTCTTCTACTCCAATTGTTTTTGTATTTGTTATCATTTAACACGTTTGGCATCATTTACTCCATTCCTAAGGCTCTATTCGTTTTAAATATTGAATCTTGCTGATTAGAGTTGTTAATTTCTATTGATATATCTTTAAATTAACTTACTCCTTTGTCATCGCCTCTCAGCTGTTAAGCCCTTCTGGTATCTTTTTTTAAAAAAAACTTTTTTCAATATTTAATTTTTAACTTGTAGAATTTCCATTTGGTTTTCTTTTTATTGTTTTATCCTCTGCTAAAATTTCCTATTCCTCTATTTAAATATTCATTGGCTGAAAAAATATCCTGTTTTAATTCATTGAGGTTAGTTATAATTAATGTCCTAAAATATTTATCTAGTTGGTTCCAACATCTAATCTATTTTCTGGTCAGACTTGATTTATTTCCTCTCTTGAGAATTGTCTTTATTATCTTAGTTTTTCATATGCTGAGCACTTTTGAAATTGTATCTAGGATAACATGATCAATAAATTGTGGAGATTCTTAAGTCTGTCATTTCTATCCAATAAGTATAATGTCCTCTGTTTCCATTGTCCATTTTCTTGGCCATGCTAGAACTCAAAATTCTGTTCCTTGCCTGGAAACTCTGGCCTCAATTAAATCTTTGAGCCTGTTTTACACATGTGTGACTGACACAAGGGTCTAGCAAAGGTTAGGGATCCAACTCTGGGCTCTTTTCTTCCAGGTGTTCGCTACTCTCAGTGGCACTGAAAATTTTCTAGCTCCATTTTTCTTGTTATCCAGACCAGAAGAACTGCAGGTGTCTCCATGCTGTGCCCTGTCATGGCTGGGTGCATTACACAACCTGCACTGTGCCCTTGGCTGGAAACTGCAGACAAACTTACTTGTATAGCTCCTCATTTCTCCTTCCTTAGGTGAACATGCACTCATACCAGTGTCTGCCTGCTTCAGTTCACTGTTCCACACCTTTAGGTAGTTGTTTTTTACCTTATGTCCACATTTTATAGGGTTTTTATTCTAAAGGAGTACAATTAGAAGGACATGAATCCATCATATTCACAAGAGGAATTCCCATCTTTTTACGTTTCATTTATCTAAGACTTTATATTTAAAGGGGGCAAGGTATTACTGAGTTGCAATTATTTTTACTATTCAGTATTACTGTCACTGCCTTTTTTTTTTTTTTTTTTTTGCGGTACCGGGAATTGAACGCAGGGGCGTTCTACCTCCGCTCTACGCCCCCGGCCCTACTTTTTTTAATGCTTTATTTTTGAAACCGGGTCTCACGAAGTTGCGGAGGACCTCGCTAGGTAGAGAGAGAGAGAAAGACAGAGAGAGAGAGAGAGAGAGGAGAGAGGAGAGAGGAGAGAAAGAGAGAGAGAGATCGATCAATCGATCGATCGCACGCACGCACATGCGCGCTGAAGTTGGCCGCGAACCCGGATCCTCCAGTCTCCGCCTCCCAAAGTACTGGGATTACAAGCGTGCGCCACCACGCCTGGCTGTCACTGCCTTTTAATTGGAGTAGTCAGACCACTTAATTCATTATGATAATCGACATGGTTGGGGTTCATTGTTTCAGCAGGATTTGCTTGTTACACACTATTTGTTTATTTTTATTGTCTTTTCCTTTTTCTCTCTTAGAGAATATAGTAATATTTAGTATTCATCTCTACTTTTCATTAGTTTGCTATATCTTCTTTTATCTTTTTTGCTTACTTTTCATTAGTTTGCTATATCTTCTTTTATCTTTTTTGCTTAGTAATTGCTCTACCCTATGCCCTAAAATTACCTGTTTAACTTATCCCAACTAATCTCAAGTAATATACTAGTGCACATATAACTTAAGAATATTACAGCAGTCTATTTTTATTTTGTTCTTTTCTCTGATGAGCTATTGCTGTCATATATTTTAGTTGTATATATGTCACACACTCTAAAATATTTTTTTCTTTCTTTAAGCAATCAATTATTTTTTAAAAGATCACAACTGATAGAAAGTATTGTTCACAGTTACCCACAAATGTACCTTTATGATGCTCATCATTTCTTTGCATAGATCCAATTGTCTTTCTGGTATATTTTAATTCTGCTTAAAGGATATTTCTTTTAACATTACTGATGGTGAATATTTCATGTCAGTAAATTCTCTCAGTTTCTATTGGTCTGAAGGAATCTGTTTCCCTTTTATTTTAAAAATATTTTTCTCTGGGTATACAGTTCTACATTAGCAGAAATTTTCTGTTTGTTTTTAAATTTTGACACCTTAAAATGTCATCACTTGCCCTCTGGCTTGAATAAATTGGAAAAAAGTATGGAAATCTGGCTTTCATTGCTATGTAAAAAATGTGACCTTCTTCCTCTGGCTGTTTTTTATTTGTTTGTTTTGGGGGGTGGGATTTTTTTTGGTATTGAAGGGCATTCTACCTCAGAGCTACACCCCCAGCCCTTTGTTTTCTTTTCCTTTTTTTTTTAAACAAGATATTGCCAAGTTGCTGAGGGTCTCACTAAGTTGCTGAGGCTGGCCTTGAACTTGTGATCCTCCTGTCAGATTACAGGTGTGCACCACCGTGCCCAGCACTTTGACTATTTTAAGTTTTAATGCTTACCACTGATTTGCAGAAATTTAACTGAGATGCTCCTTCTTGTGTCTATTTTACTTGCAGTTACTTTTCTTTATCCTATTTGCCGCTTACTGAGCTTCTTGAATCTGTGAATTTGTAGTCTTCACCACATTTGGAAAAAAATTGGCCATTACTACATCAAATTTTTTATATAACTTTGTATGATTGTACCCTACAATTATGTGGCTTAGATTTAAGTAATAGACTCACAGAGGGAGCCCTGTGGAGGTTCATGGGTTTTTTTCCCCATGACATCCCCTCCTCTCCAGTAATCAGCCTTGAAAATTTTGGCCATCCCAGTGGCATGGTCATTCTGGGCTAACTTAACAACATCACATAGTTTGGGTGTCTTAAACAATAAAACTTACTTCTCACTATCCTGGAGGCTGATAAATCTGATAAATTCAAGATCAAGGCACTGAGAGATTCAGTGTCCAGTGAGGACCCTCTTACTGGTTTGCAAATGAGTCTCTTTTCATTTTATCCTTATGTGTTAAAGAGTGAACTCTTTTTCTCTTCTAAGAAGGATACTAATTTCATGATGGAAGCTCCAACATCATGACCTGATCTACACCTAATTACCCAGACTGTGTCTAATACCCCTCTTTCTATAACCTTGTCTTTTAAGTACCTGCAGCTAACCAAGACAGACTATAATTCCATGCTGCCTCCTGTACCATATCCAATAACTATTTATTGGTATATTTTGTGTCCAGCTGAGTAATAATTTCAGTCCCACTTTTTTCATAATGGCTAAGAAGAAAAATATCCATACTCTTTATTAAAAATTATTTAATATATATGTAATATATGTTTTATAGAGAGAATATATATTTACATGTTTAAAGATCAAATTAATCAAGTTATATTTCAGACATAAATGGAAAATTGTTCTAATTACAATAATAGTACAATGCTTACACTTATTAATATTCATAAGCACTGAAGTTACATTTGGACAATGGCTTCTGAACTACATTGTCACTAAATGTCAAGAAAAGGCAAAAAAATAAATTCTTGTGTGATTATCTCTGCTTGTTCATCTTTAAATGAAAGGAGAAAAAAACTCAAAGTGTTGCTTCCTTTTCCCCCCCTTTTTATCAGAAGCACTTTATCAATTCCAGATATTTAGGTAAATCTTTTCTAACCACATTGACACGAGTATTAAAATAGTAAATGTACTTCTTTCCATGCTGATAGCACTCCCACAAACATCGTAAATGTTCCTAAAATCCGCTGGACTTGCTGTAAGAAGCATGGAAAGCCCCAGTTCCACAAAGTAACACAGTACAAGAAGGACAAAGATGTGCCGTGTGCCAGGGAAAGGGTGCTAGACAGGAACCGGCAGGTGGACTAAGCCGGTTTTCTGGAAAGAGGCTGAAACTGGACAAAAGATTATGTTGAAGTTTGAGTGTGTTGAGACCAGCTGCAGATCTAAGAGGATGCTGGCTACTAAGAGATGAAAGCATTCTGAACTGGGAGGAGACAGGAAAAAGAAAAGGGCCAAAGGATCTAGTTCTTCATTTCATCTTTTGTTTTATTATGAAGATAATAAAATCTTGAAGCTATGTTCATTTAAATGATATATCAAATGGATGTCTAGCACTTCCAAATGGCTAGATGGTTTGAAATTATGTTGTGATTTTTCATCTCCTTAATTTTTGTACTATATCAGCCATTATATCCAGTGCCTATGGCCACTATAAATTTTTATTTATCATAGCTTAGGTTCTTTGAGAGAGAGCATAATGATTGTGTTGATCAAAATTAATCATTTAATATTTGAGGGCTTCTCAATAACTAACCTTATATCAATGACTACAATGATCATTGTATCAATGTATTTCATTCATCAAGCCAGGTGGTATATACGTCATCTTCTTGTTACTATAACAAAATACCTGAAACAATCAATTTAAAAGAAGAAGAAGTTAGATTGGGATCATATTTTTAGAGATTACAGTCCATGGTCAGTTGGCACTATTGTTTTTGGACCTGTGGTAAGGCAGTACATCATGGCAGGGACGACATGGGGGAGCAAGGTTCTCAAATTATGGCAGCCAGAAATCTAAGAGAGAGGAAGAAGAAGGCTGGGTTTCTATTGTCTCCTTTAAGAACATGCCCTTCCCAGTGACCTAACCCCACCTCTTAAAGGTTGACAATCTTCCAATAGCACCAGAGAGTGAGGAACAGGCCTTTAACAAATGGGCCTTTGGAGGATGCTTACCCAAACTGCGGCAGTATTTGTCTACTGATTCTTAGATATTTCTTTATCCAAATACTAAAATTTCTACAAATCTAACTTGAGTAATGAGGGCATGAAGACCTCAGTACTCTTGAATAGTTCTTGGTAATACTTATATCCTTAAAGAGAATAATTATGACAATTTTTTTTTTACTAAAGAGTTTTATAAGAATTCTCTTGAGGCTGTTCACACACCCCTTGCATCATGTACAAGCCAGCAGGGGGCAAGCTTGAGATTTTTTTCAGTACTGTTTTTATTGAAGATATAGAAATATTGAACCATGTCTTAATAGATCTCCTGAATAACACTTTTGGTGTACTAGGACACAAGAAAAACAAAATTCTCACTAGTGGAGCTGCTGCTACTACATTGGATAGCAATGTAGTCTATGTAGCTTCTCTTGAAGCAATAATACAATTCTTTCTCTAACAAATAAACTCAAAGAATAATGATAATGATAATAATAACAACAATAACAAATCATTTTGTCTATTTGAACCCATTTTTATTCTTTTAAATTTTATTTATTTATTTATTTATTCATTTATTTACTTACTTACTTACTTTGGTACTGGGAATTGAACCCAGGAGCATTCTACCTCCAAGCCACACCACCAGTCCTTTTTATTTTTAGTTTTTAAATTTTGAAACATGGCCTTGCTAAGTTGCAGAGGGTCTCCCTAAGTTGCTGAGGCTGGCTTCGAACCTGCGATCCTCCTGTCTCAGCCACCCAAGTACTGGGATTAT
This sequence comes from Glis glis, assembly GCA_004027185.1. Lineage (NCBI taxonomy): Eukaryota > Metazoa > Chordata > Mammalia > Rodentia > Gliridae > Glis > Glis glis. The sequence continues at coordinate 9,630 of PVJS01037115.1, forward strand.
AGGCATGGTCTACCATGCCTGGCTAATTTTACTTATTCTTGATTTCCATGATCATGAGGAAACTTTAGATGTATTGGGTTTACTTTGGAGTACTCTATACCAATTTAACAGGCACACAGAATATACATTGTGTCCCAGAAAAAAGTAATGTAAATCCATAATAGTTATTTCTTCTGTGGATAATGATTGTTTTTATTTTATTCCTAAAACTGTTTCAATTGCATCGTGCCTCACTGATAGTCATTTAAATGAATACAGGTTTAGCTTATTGTATGTAAAGTTCGATCTTCAAAAGTTTTGGATTTTGCTCCAATGACCTAGAATCAACCAAGATTGATTATATTCAGGCATATGATTAGGCTATAGGGTTTAAGTAAACTCAGTTCTAGCCATCACATTCATCAGAGATGAAATTCAATGGTAATACATTATTTGTTCATTTCTTTTTCTCTTTAAAAGTCATATGTTGTTAATATAAGCTGAATGCTCTATACAAAAATTCAGTTCTCTTCCAATAAATTATCCTCTTCCTCTATGTCTGCATTAATCATTTTATTTCAATAATTACTATAACTTGTCATCCTTTTCTGAAAGAGGAGGAAGAAATTACACAGAGCAGTGACTTAATTCAAACCAAAGGTTGGGAAACATAGATGCTTCATTATTTTTACATATAAATTGGGTAATTTAGATGACATCTATGACATTTCAATAAAATAAACTGTGGTTCATTAAAGCCATAAACTATGTGAGGGATTTTAGCAACTGGCTATTTGATGGGTCAGGTTCTAAGAAGTAGAAAGTGAATTCACTAATAATCATTCAAAAAAATGGTTAAGTTGCGCTCCAAACTTTACAATAACCAATGACACCTTAGTGCCTAATAATTTATAATTCTTCTTCCTCACTTTTTTATTTTTAAGGAAAGTGGACTCATATTTTAAAATTGTGGAATAAATATTCCATAAAAATATATTGTAGTGTAGAATTGGATTTAAACTGTGAAAGAAACTGAATCAAATTTAAGAAAACCAAAACTGGCACTTATGCTACAGAATTTAGGCTCTAGGTCACTTAACTTTTGTGTCCTCAATGTTGGGGCTTTAAAAAAAGAAGCCTCCAACCCCAGAGGAGCACTGTATTTGTCTGCATGTGCTTAGAGGTCAAGAAGCCTCAGCCCTGTGTTATTCTGTCCTAACTCCTTTACTCTATTTTCCTTCAGTCCATCTCTAACTGGAGAACCCAGTTTTTGAGAAAGATGATCCCTCTGGAAAACCTTTCCTCCCCTCCCACTTCCTGTATAACCTTGATGGAATACATTGAGATCTTTCATGAGGTAAAATCAGGGAAATGGAAATGGATTTTAACATAGCAATTCCCAGACATCTAGAATCCCATATGTATCAAAGATGACAACTCAAAAATACCCATGCCAAGCCTGGCGTGGGCCCTAATGATTCAACCAGGGCAGACTGTCAAAAACGGTTGCAAATTGGGCCAGACTTTTTAAAAATTTTTAATAATGCCTGTTCCATTGTAGTCCATAAGCATACGTGTCTCTTGCGTTTGAGTGAGAACAAAGGGTCCAGATGTGTAAGGTCAGGCTACACATGCCAGGACCCTCAGCGCGCCTAGGGGGAAAGCAGGGGTCTGCGAGCTGCAGAGAACAGTGGCCACATCCCCACCGAAGTGCAGCTTCAGACAACAGCTGCTTCCCCCTTGGATGTGGGGATATGCAAGTTGGCAGGTCGTCAGACCTGGAGCACATGAGGAGCTGCTCCGTGAGGGTCCTTCCCCCAGTCCTGGTGAATTGCGTTGGGAGTCTGGCTTCATATCTCTCTCTCTCTCTCTCTCTCTCTCTCTCTCTCTCTCTCTCTCTCTCTCTCTCTCTCTCTCTCTCTCTCTCTCTCTCTCACCCCCTCCCTCTCTCCCTCTCTCCCTCTCCCTCTCTCTCCCTGTCTTCGCAAACTGCTCCCCCACACCGAGTACACGCAGAAGAAAGTTTTACACACAGAATGAGCCCCGCGTTGACGTAGGCATGGTCTCCCCTCCCCGCTGGATAGAAGCCCAGAAGGGAGCGAGTGGGGGAGACGCGGAGGCCGGGATCCTTGGATTCCTGTGGTCGGGGTCCCGGGGCGGGGCGGATCAACGGCCCGCCAGAGCATTGGTCCTGGACCCACAAATACATCAGGCTTTTCCCTCCTCCGTCAATCTCCTAAATTCCAATGAGGTCATAGCAATGAGAGAAAATCAGATCAAGAGAGAGGGGGAGGACGAGGACGACGAGGAGGGAGAGGAAACCCAGACTGGAAAAGGCCATCAGACAAGGTCGCTTCTTCTGGCGACACAGCGACTGGGGGGAGCGTGGTGCTGAATACCATCCGCCCGCTCCGCTCTGCCCTGCCTGGGGACCCGAGCCTCCAAGCGCTTAGCGTTACCACGAAAACAAAGGCGAGGCGGCGAGGGCCAGAGGCGAGACTCTGAGCGGCCCCCCTGGATCTCCGGAGCCCAGCGCGTCTCTGCGCGGAAGGGGAGGCAGCCCCGAGGTCCGGAGCTCGGGGAGCGGCTGCGCGCCGAGGCTGGGACCCGGCAGAACTCTGGACAGCGCCTCGCGAGCGGTACCGACGCGCTCCCTCCTCCTGGACTCCCACCACCGCGCCCGGGAAGATCCGTCCCCATCCCTGGCTGAGCGTGCCAGGGGGTGGAGCAGCTCCTGCACCCCTGGCCGGGCCGGGAAGACGGTCTCGCGGGTCGTGGAATCCAGTCCTTGCGGATGTTTCGCTGGTGAAGAAAGAAAAGTTTTGGGACCTGGTAGGGGGTGGAAGGGGTAAGGAGGATTGCGGAAGAAAGAAGGTGGATGGTTGGTTTTCCTCTCTGATCTGGAAGGAATGATGACCCAGGAAGGATGTGCACCAGCGGCCAGATTATTGGGAGCCTCTTGGTGCTCTCCGTGCTGGAGATAGGGCTGGGGGTGTCCAGCGTGGCCGTGGGGGCGGTCAGCTTCAGCCTGGCCCTCCGACAGCACAAGCCGCAGCTCGGAGACTCGTCCCCGGTATGGAGCGGGGTGTGTGTACGTTGAGCCATTTCACTCTCTCTTTACCTGTTTACGGTGATGGTCAGTGTGCGTGCGTTAGTCACTCCCTCCCCGGGAAGCAAGAGCATAAATCTCTGGCTTGCATGTAGGTTTGTATTGGCAAGCTATGCTTCTTTATGTTGTCCTTTTATTTATTAGTTTTCTTCTTACCAAGACCAAATTAAGTGGCTTTGTTTAAAGTTGGGGGTGGGGTCAATTTCCACCAGCTGATTCTGCAAAGGGCTGGCCAGTGTTCATGATTGGGGGGGGGGGTCACACCTGTCAAGGGCAGGCTCAGTCTTTTGTTCCTTTTATAAGGAAAATCAAAATGAGAGTGTTACATCATTTTTCCTGTACCGGGAACAAGCAAGGACAGTTATGCATTTACCTCTGGGCAACAGTGTCCAAGATGTACCAAAGTCAACACCAATACGACAAAAAAAAAAAAAAAATGTGGGATGCCTGTGGAAGGAACATGTGGGTTCTTTTCATCCAGAAAACCACTTCTTTTAATTTTCCATTGCTGTATTTCTGATACTTTACCTCTGAAAACTCTTTTGTAAGTTCCAGGCAATAAGTTAAGCAAACAATGGTAAGATATGTATCAACATTCTAACTGGAGAAGAGTACCTAACTGCTCCAACAAAATGTCATCATTTCCCTAGGCCAGGTGTTAGCCCCAACAAGCTTTATGTTTAGTTACTTGAGTGAATCTTAAGGAAAGCCTTAAAGACCCATTCCTTCCAACAGGATCAATAAAATAACTTAACACTATCCCTAGTATGGACCTAATTGTAAAACACAGCTTTTTTCTTCCCTTTAAGTTATATAGCTGCCTTACCCTTCTGGGTCTCCTGCTTGTTCCTACTTTTTTATATAATTTATTGAGAGGTATTCCATCACTGGTAATCCATAGTGTATTTAACAGTCATGATTTCACTACTTGAGCTTTACGAGAATGAAAATGGGCATTTAGAAATTTAAGAAAAATCATTTCAAAGTAATTCATTTTTCAGAGATGATCTGGGATGCTTAAAACTGGCAAAATTGAGTTTGAAAGGATAAAAGGCGCATTTTAAATCTGGTAATTCTACATCATATATGTGGCTATACATATTATGAGAATTTCAGTTGTTATTATTATATAAACAGAAATAAGACTTTAAAACTTCTATTGAGTGTAATGCCAGCATGTAGAGAAAGGGGGAGAAAATGTGATGCTTTGATGGCTTAAGAAGGCGAAGCCTCAAATGCTCTATAATTCACTCTCCACCCCTGATAGTCAAGGAAGTGAATGAATAACCATAAGTTGTCTCTAAACAATATTAAAATATCTAGTTTATCTTCATGAATCTTTAAATGATTACATTAGTTTAGTGTCATATAAAAATAATTAAATGATTTTTCTCTTCCTAATCTAGTTGAGTCAACATAGGTATATGTACAAAAATCAAAAATTTAAATCATCTCAGGGAAAAACAAATCAGTCACATATATAGAGAGGTCTATAGAGATGGGTCTACATATCGATCTATCTCTATATAGTTATTATAAAGAATTTTAACTTTCAATTGGTTGCTTAGAGAAAGCAAAATTCACCTAGGTTCCTGGAACAATACTTTTAACTTCTATTATCTGGTTCAGTAAAATCAAATGATATTATTTGGCTGAATGAATAGGTTTGAAACTAAAATGCCTGAACAGTTGTTCATTGTTCTTAACTCAAAAATCAAATTTATAGAGAAATAACCATTTATGATCATTATGTTTATCAAATTATATGCTGTCTAAGCAGATTTTTACAATTATTTTTAGTAAATCATTTGTGATGTAGTCTGAACCTCCTCTTAATTCCTTTACTGAATTCCTTTACTGAATCTATATAACCAATATTAATAGAGGGCTGAGCGTGTGAAAGGCATTTTGCTATTTACTACAGAAGCTATACAGATGAATCAGAACACTGTCCTCAAAAGGCCTAGCAAAGAAAATATGAGCACATCACTAACTTGGTGAGTGGTAAGAAGTTAGAGTGTGAACTCAAAGAGGTATAGGAGAGAAAGGTTGGTATGGTCAATAAAATATCCATGAAAGAAGTATTACTTTACTCTTGATCTTGAAAGTTTATGGAGATATGGAATGAATGTATCACAGTGTTAATAGAGTGTTAATAGAGTGTCATAGGGTAAGATCTGAAGTCAGACTGCCTGGTGGCAAATCCCAGACCTACCACTTCTAGCTAAGTGACTAGCCAGAGAGTCTCTTCATCTGTCAAATAGGAGTGGTACAAGGCACAAATTGAATTATGCTTTTAGTACAGTCTATGGCATGTAGCAAGCACTGGGTGAATTTGAGATCCTGGATGCGCAAACTTGCCGTGGAGGGCATGAGGATGGCCAGTGTATTGGGCAGCATGGAAGCAGGCAGAAAACTGGGGTTGGGTGAGTTGTGTTCCAGGAAGAGTGGAACACAACTTTTATTCTTCTGGGGCTTAAGTGTATGAGAGAAAGATAAGGATAGACAGAGGGATTGGGGCCAGACCATTGAAGGCCATGTGCCAGTCTGAGGGAATATATTTATTTCTTCCTATGTTTAATAGTAATAATAATAATAATACCATTTCTTACTTCCAGAAGAGGCTCCAGGAAGATGCAGAGTTAAGCTAAATAGAAAAAAATATTCATCTCTTTGGTAATTGATGAATTAAACACCTGTATTATTTATGAGTACCAAATGAGACCTTCCAACAATTAGCCTGTCAGGATATACAGAGTCTATAATCAGATTGTTTTGATTGGTGTCATGAAGCTTTTTCAACACATTAACAGCACTATTGCAAAATTTCTGAATTAAATTTAAAAGTCAGTGGAAATAAAAGCTACATTATGAAGGACTGCTTTTACATAGAAAGACTCAGAAATCATAAGCTTTTTATCTAGGACAAGTGCATTAACGTTTTAGGCAGCTAGTTTGAGTATTTGGCCTCAAACTGCCTTAAAATGAGGTAGTATTTAGATAAAGGGCTTAAAATACATGAGACGGATGCTTACGTCGATGATTTCCAGTCATTATTTCATAATCAGGCAAAGTGTTTCCAGTGATCATTCTAAAAAAAAATGTAGGCAATTAGAAGGAAAAAATCCTTTAATTATAATTTTATAGTGAAAGAAAGCTGTGTCATTATAGCATTTTTTCTTTTTTCTTGATTCTTTATTACATCTGATATAGTCACTCTGAATGAAACTACAAAACCAGAAAGCACAACCATTAGATGACAATGAATGAACCATTGAGTAATCTGCCGTGGAAAAGGCAGTCACATGGAAGAAAATCGATCTGTGAGATTCGTTGACAGGGAGTTAAATAGACAGGGTTGTGTTTGCAAGTCGCTGTGTGAAATCACTTTTCTCAGCATCCAGTGCATCATCTACAGTGGGAATGAACTGGATTTAGCAAGATGGAGGTCCATGAATCCCTGAGAATTTGATACCATTGCCTCAAGTTGGCATTGGGAAATCCAGAGATTCAGATGGTGAAGTTCATGGTGAAGTGCTTGATATGTATCATGCTATAATTCCATCCATCTGTATCTGATAATCATGCTGAAAATGTAATTTATTAAAAGAATTTTTGAGCCGGGCGTGGTGGCGCACGCTTGTAATCCCAGCACTTGGGAGGCGGAGACCAGAGGATCCGGGTTCACGGCCAGCCTCAGCTACTTAGTGAGGCCTCTGCAACTTCATGAGACCCAGTTTCAAAATAAAGTATAAAAAACAGGGCCGGGGGTGTAGCTTGGAGGTATAACGCCCCTGGGTTCAATCCCCGGTACCGCAAAAAAAAAAAAAAAAAGAATTTTTGTAGGCCTGGGTTTCCCAAATGTAAACCAAAAGATAGTTTTTTTTAAAATACTTGGAACTTTCCTTATCCAAATCATTTAAAGTTTGAGTGATTTTACTGTTTATTTTTCAGGAGTATACTTACTTTGTAGATCATAACTTTTTCTGCTTAATAACTCTGATGTTTTTCTTAGGTGAAATTTATAGCATAACAGTGCACACATTCCTGTTCTGTAGACTCCTGATTCACCATGGCAACAACTGAGTCGACTGTAAGACTTGGTTGAAATACACATCCGTACATTACCATAGTATAGCAGCACAAATGAGGCATGGTATATAAATGATAGCTACTCAAAATAGTGTCTTTAATATTTAAATATTTTAAATTTATTTAATTAAAAGCAAGATAAACAATAAAGTGAAACTCCTAGCTACTTTAAATGAGCACAATTTGAAGTGTACACTTGAAAACTTTGCACATTTACTTCAAATGTGCACAATTTGAAATAGTATGTCTCTGTCCAGATAGTATATCATTCATTCTTCTCTAAAGTCAAAATACATAACATAAGGGACACATAATCTTTTTCATAAGATCCAGTGTCCCATCCTCAGAAAACATGTATTTTATGTCCTTATATAAAAATTAATTTTAAGTATACAAGTAATCTGGGAAGGTATTCAACTGTTATTTAAAGAATTAAAATTGAAGTCCTCTTCCTTACCACTACATCAAAAATTAGTCAGAATTTTTTTATTGTAATCTCAGAGATATTTCTCCATGCATAAATAGTTTTGGGGGGCATAAAACCCAATTATGATCAAGTTCCTAGATATAATAAAGGCTATTCATGAATTCTGTAGAGCCCAATTAAAGAGTATCTTGTATGTCTCATTCTAAAGTGCTACTGATTATCTACTAGGTTTAGGCAATTAGACAATTTGAACAAGCCAATCTACTAGGAAGTGTAACTATTATTCAAAGAACCGTACCATATATCAAAAGAGGCATCAATATAATACATTTCTGATGTTGATTGATAATGGTATAATGGAAGAAAAATAGTGGCTTTGCCATTTTCTTTTTGTTGTTGTTGTTTGGTGGTACTGGGGGTAGAATCCAGGAGCATTCTACCTCTGAGCTACACCCTGCCCTGTTTTTATTTTTTATTTTGAAACAGGGTCTTGCTAAGTTTCTGAGGACCTGGCTAAGTTTCTGAGGCTGGTCTTGAACTTCCAATTCTCTCATCTCAGCCTCCAAGTACTGGGATTACAGGCATGCACCACCAGGCCTGGTTCCGGCTTTGCCATTTTCTGATGAAATTTTCTTTGCCTAAATTCTTTCCGTGTCTAAGTCATATGTGTTGAGTATATTTTGGAATTATAACCCTTATCCAAGGATATAATTTACCTAAAAGTCTTCACCTTAGGGACAATAGGGGATAAATGATGATATTTGTGCCTGTCACCTAGTTGTTGACAGTATGCTTGAGAGAAACATGATTTGAATAAAATTAGACCTCTGAATTTGGATGCTTTTGCCTATTATGTTTGAGGTGGCTCTTTTTATGGGCCTAATTATTAGTCAGACATCTAATCCAAGATAGCCAAGCAATTTAACATTTTTATTATTCACTTAATCTTCATATAACACTTCATTCTTTTGGTAAATGATAAGCATACCTCAACCATCTAACCCAAAATGTCTTTCACCCCTGTGAAACTTACAATAGATTTTGATATGTGTGCTCATGTACATGTACACTCACACACAAATGTATTCACACCCTTTCTGTACACACAAACAACTAAAAAGGGAGAAATCTCAACAGTTTAATGTTCAAAGGATATTGGGTCACTCATAAATGTCATTTCACTTGTGAAGTGTACCAAATTTAATTTCACTACTGCATTAAAATTGTATACATATACCTAACCCCTCCATATATACATACAGATGTAAATAGTTTAGTCTCCCTTATCTGAAATGCTTGGTCAACAAGTGACTTGGATTTCATGTTTTTCGGTTTCTGGAATGGTTACATTACATAATGAGATATCTTGGACATGAGCCCCAAGTTTAAACATAAATTTCATTTATACATACAGCCTGAAGGCAATTTTAAACAATTTTAAGCAATCTTTTTAGTGTATCTGCCTTTGACTGCAATCTATTACATGAGGTCAGGTGTAGAATTTTCCATGTGTAGTGTTATGTTAGCACTCAAACTGTTATGGAACTTGAAGCATTTCAGAGTTCAGATTTTTAAATGACAGATGTTCCCTCTGTACATATAGGCATTTCTATATCTAAGTAACTAGGCCCAGAATTGGCCAAAATATTTGATTTTATTGTTTTTAGTAACTAGTGAAATTACCTGGTGGCCTCTCTACATTGAAATGTTTCAACATACCACATGAATAGTGCCCAGAGAATTAGATGGCAGTATGGAGAAACTCACATTATCTAGAAAAAAGAGAAAAAAAAGAAACTAGGTGACTTGTTTCCTCTGTGATGTACCAAGCCATGCAGACCTTCTCATGATTACAGATCTAATCTATACATACTTTACTCAAAATGAGTGATAATCAGATTGGATTCAAACGCGTCACTTAATATAACTGTGGCAGTGGATAAGTTATGTTTCTATGTTTTTCCACTAAGTCACAGGTTTCTTATTCGTAAAAGAAGGGAAATCCTATTACCCATTTCATGGAGTTATGTGAAGTTCAGAAGCAATGCTTACTGACAGTTAATACAAAGCCAGGCATGGAGCAGGTGCTCAGTGAGTTTGTGCAGCTGCCTACCTCCTGCTGCTCCAGGACTGTCTAGGACCCAAAGCCCACTGCTGGTTCAATGGCTTTCAGAATTGCTCCAATATCCTTGGTCAACCCTAGTTTGACTCATTCTTCTTCTTGTTGTTCATGTCTAGTATGTGTCTAGTTAGCTTTCAGTTTAATTTAGGCATATAACTTTGCAACTATAAAAATGTACCAAATTATCTACAGTTGAGAGGTCATGTAAATATTGAGCTTAAAACCGAATAAAAAAAAATAGCAGTTGCTGCAAAACACATCTCCCTTTGTTCTTCTTTTGTTTTTTGTTTGCTTTTGTTTTTTAGAGACAGGTCTCACTTCATTGCCAAAGCTGGACTCAAATTTCTAGGCTCAGCCAGGTGTGGTGACGCACACTTGTAATCCCAGTACTTGAGAGGCTGAGACAGGAGGATCGCAGGTTCGCGGCCAGCCTCAGCTACTTAGTGAGGCCCTCCACAACTTAGTGAGACCCTGTTTCAAAATAAGGAATAAAAAATAGTGCTGGGGTGTAGCTCAGAGATAGAATGCCCCTAAGCTCAAGAAACCCTCTTTCCTCAGCCTCTTGAGTAGCTGGGATAACAGGCACAGGCGACAGCACTGGGCTCCTTTGTTTCCATTTGGCATGGGAGAGGGCATTAGAAACTCTATCACAGCTGGGCGTGGTGGCACATGCTTGTAATCCCAGTACTTTGGGAGGCGGAGACCGGAGGATCCGGGTTCGTGGCCAGCCTCAGCTCTCTCTCTCTCT
>PVJS01037116.1:0-11046 GCA_004027185.1 Glis glis
AGATCTGCTTTCCTCGGAACGAGTCGCGCACACTCTACGTGGCTTCTCCCTTTTTATCTAAGTCCGCACCTATCAGAATTCTGCTGCCTACATTCAGGGCAGGGCTTTCTCTTTAATCTGCTGTTACACACCCAAAATCACATAATCTTGGGTGTGTCATGATCAGGTCAAGTTGACAACTTAGATTAACTATCACACTTTCTTAAAAATTAATAATTATCTGCTTTTCCACAAGACCAAATGATAATTATGGACTTTGTACTCTTTCTGTAATGTTAAGACTTCTGATGAGAGTCAAGCACGGTACCCTTTCTAGTCTTTGGTCATATTCTTTGAAAATGAACAACAATAATAACAGCAAAAGAAGTCCTTTTTATGAATTTTATGCAAATAACTTTCAAAAAGGATTTCTTTTTTCCTCTCTCTCACTTGACTGCTACTGCACAGGGAAAATACTTTGAACATTGAAACCACTTGTTTTTAGGAGGACTCTTCAACCCACTGGCATACAAACTCATATATATATATATATATGTTGCTGGGGCCAGCCTCAGCAACATAGTAAAAGACCTCTACAAGGAAAACTATAAAACATTGAAAAAAGAAATTGAAGAAGATCTTAGAAGATGGAAAGATCTCCCATGCTCTTGGGTAGGCAGAATAAATATCATCAAAATGGCCATTCTCCCAAAAGTGCTCTACAGATTCAATGCAATACCCATTAAGTTACCAAAGTCATTCTTCACTGACATAGAAAAATCTGTCCTTGAATTCATTTGGAACAACAAAAAAACCAGAATAGCCAAAGTAGTTCTCAGCAACAAGAACCATGCAGGAGGCATCACAATACCTGACTTCGAACTATACTACAAAGCCATAGTAATAAAAACAGCATGGTATTGGCAGAAAAGCAAACACATAGACCAATGGAGCAGAATAGAAGACTCCGAAACAAACCCACACACCTACAGCCAATTGATTTTTGACAAAGGGGATGAAAACACCCACTGGAAAAAGGATAGCCTCTTCAACAAATGGTGCTGGCAAAACTGGCTAACCATATGCAGAAAAATAGAAATAAACCCTACTTTCTCACCCTGTACACTATATAGCACATGATGTACATACACAAACCTATAAGACTCAATCACTATCTGGAGCGTGAAAGAAAGGGAAGGGGGAGGGAATAGGGTGGGATTGGAGGGAGGGCTAAATGAGCAATGTGTGCATGTATGATGTTGATACCCTGACATATATCAAAATGTATAATTACAATGCACCAATAAATGAACATAAAAAAATACCCTGATGTAAAGGTACTTTAGAATAAATTATCTTAGAACAAAATTATTTGTTTGAGTACAGTAAAGTCCTCTTTCATTAAAATTCTTTTTTAAAAAAATTTCATGGTCATTCTTGTCTAGTTTATATTTGCATAAGGGTGCATATTGGCTTGGTAAGAACTTTTCAGTGCTCACATGCTTTGTTACATGAAACATCAAGTTCTTTGAGAAAGGGTTGGATAAATTCAATTAGGATGTCAAGTGGGTTTGGAGGAGTAAAGATGTTGAGGCTCAGAACCTATTTCAGTCAGCATTCTCACTTCTGTAACCCCAAAACACCTGTGCACCACAGTTTAGAGGAAGAAAATTTTATTTGCTCACATTTCTGCAGACTTTAGGGATTCAGATCATGTTAGGCCAGATAAAGTCTGTGGAGCTCAGGGCATGGTGCAGGGAACAGAAAGAGAGTGCAGGCGCTCTGCTCTCACATCATGGAGGCTGGAAGCAAGAAAGAGAGGACAAGGAGAGGAGGGGCCATATATAATCCCCAGAGCCACACCCCCAGCAACTAAGCCCTACCTCCAACAAGGCTGCCTCCGCTATGTGAGGTCTAGTGGGATATTCTTAATCCAAACCAAACAAACACCTTTTGTATTTGACTGTCAGTACAATTTGGTCATTTTTACTGTTTGAATATCCTGAGTGAAATCCCTGGGAAGAGAGATATAACAAAGCTCATCCTCCAAAGGGATAACTCGCCATGAAAATGGGAATCCAGACCAGTGATGGAAGAATATCATTGGAAAAATCTGGTTCTGGGTATGTTGTGATGTTGTTCCACGCCACACCTCCTGACCTAGCTGTGCTGATTTTTTTTAAAATTGGTACATTGTAATCACTCATACTGATGAAGTTCAAAGTGATAGAGGCATACATGCATGTAGCACTCTGGAAGCCTTTCCCAGGTCCCACCCCACTCCCTCACCCTCCCCATGCACAACATTGTGATTGGCATGAATAAATTTGTGTATGAACATCATGTCCATCAAAGTGTTTCCTTCATTGAGTCTCCCTCCCCCATACCACCTTGCTCCCTTAGGTACCCTCCATCACTCCACTAGGGTTTCTCTTCCTTTTTCTAGAGTCCCTCCTGTGTCCCAACTTCTCCCTAGCTTCCACATATGAGGGGAAACATCTAACATTTCACTTTTTGTGACTGACTTATCTCACTTAGCATAATATTCTCTAGTTCCATCTATTTCCCTGCAAATGACATAATTTTGTTCTTTATGGCCGAGTAGAATTCCATTGTGTGTATATCCCATAAGTTTGTAATCCGTTCATCTGTTGATGGACACCTTGGCTACTATGAATTGTGCCTATAAACATAGAGAGAGCAGGGGGAGGAGAGAACCATGTATAGTCCTCAAGGCCACACTCCCAGGACCCCTCCTTAGCAACCAAGCCCCACTTCCAACATTGCTACCTTGTTTCATGAGGGCTAGGGGAACATTCTAAATCCAAAACATTACAGAGACTATTTACCAAATGCTTAGTATATAACATGTTTTCTACATAATTTGCTAAACTGATACTTCTGAGAATAGTGAAAAATATCTAAGTGTTAGTATTTTTCAGAGTTCTCCAGTGAAGCAGAACAATTGTGTGTGTGTTTGTGTATTAATGTGTGTGTGTTTGTGTATGTGTGTTCATGCACATGTGCATGTGTGTTTGTATATATGGGGGTGGGGAAAGAGAAATGGATAGATGTAGAGAAGAGACAGAGATGATAAGAAACTGGTTCACACAATTATGAAGACTGCCAAGTCCCAAGATCTACAGGATGGATTGGCAAATTAGTGACCCAAGAGAGCTGATGGCATAATTCCAGTCTGAGTCCAAAGGCCTGAGAACCAGGAGAGGCAATGGTGGAGCTCCCATCTTAATCCACAAGCTCAAAACCAAGGTAGAGCTGATGTTTCAATTCTAGTTCAAAAGCAGGACAAAAAATAAAACAAACAAAACCCTGATATTCCAGTCCAAGGCAGGAAAACCTCTCTGTTAGTTGGGAAAGGGTCAATCTGTTTGTTCTATTCAGGCCTTCAACTGATTAGACAAAACCCATGTGTATTATGGAAGGCAAACTGCTTTACTCAGCCTATCAATTTAAATGCTAATTTTCACTCAAGAGCAGCCTCACAGAAGAAATACCAGAATAATGTTTGACTAAATATCTGGGGACTCTGTGACCCAGTCAAGTTGACACAAAATTACCCATCTCTGGCTGGGGTGTAGCTCAGTGGTGGGGTTTAATCCCCAGCACTGCAAGAACAACAACAAAACAATAAAAATAGAAGAAAAAAGAAAAAGATAAATGAACCATCTCAAGTCTACCCCTAGGCAGACACCCATATGCGTTTCCATATTTAATCTCCAAATAAAGACACTAAGAAAATCACAATATCACCTAACATTATAAGTATGTCACATAACCTCAAAAATGTACTAACTCCTTTCCCAGAAGAGAAGGTAACTTCCTTGGGTGAAGTTTACTTTTATTGACATCACATGTCTTAGTCTATTCAGCTTCTATAGCAAAATACTATAAACTAAGTAGCTTAAAAACAACAAAAACTTATTTCCTCACAGTTCTGGGAGGCTGGAAGTCCAAGAGCAAGACGATGGCAGCTCAGTGTCTGGGAAGCCCCATTTCATAGAGGGCGCCTTCCTACTGCGTCCTGGTTTTGTGAGGGGAGGACTCTGTTCTCTTCAGTCCCCTAAAAGGAATTAGTCAGATTAATAAGGACTCCAACTTCATGACCTAATCAGTTCCCAGAAAGCACACCTTTTAAGACCCTCACACTGGGGATTAAGTTTCAACATATAAATTTATATTCAGACCATAGTTCCTATAACTTAATATCAGGATAAGAAGTCAACAATCCTTAAGTACTATGATATGAGTCAATATATTTTATGTAACATGATTAGGGGATAATCAAGAGGGGATAAAAAGATATTTGCCATAAAAGATTTTATATGTGTGTGTGTGTGTGTGTGTGTGTGTGTGTGTGTGAGACATCCATAGTCATAACAAAATAAGGAGGAAATAGTTGCAACAATTACAAAAATCTGCCTTAGTTTGCTCATGTTACCATAACAAAATGCCACAGGCTAGGTGTCTTACATACAACACAGTGATTTTCTCTAGTATCTGGGGAGGGAGCTCTGGTGTCTCTTCCTTTTTCATAAATAAGCACACCAGTCTTAGTGAATTAGAGACCCACCCTTATTACCTCATTTAACCCTAATTACCTCCTTAAAAGCATGATCTCCAAATACTGTCACATTGGTGGTTAGGATTTCCACATAGGAGTTTGAAGAGAAAAAAATCCATCCACAACAATGTTCAATGCATTTTAGCCCTTATGGTTTGTATTGCACAGGGCAAATCCCTATAAATACTTGATTGGTTAGGTTATTTGTATTAGTTGGAATATTAATTTGGTGTGTATGTGTGTGTAGTGCTGGAGATTGAACCCAGGGCATTCAACCTCTGAGCTAAAACCCTAGTCCAATTTTATTTTTTATTTTGAAACAGGGTTTTGCTAAGTTGCTAAGGGCCTGCTAAATTGTTGAGGCTGACCTTGAAACAATGTTCCTTCTGTCTCAGCCTCCCAGGTACTGGGATTACAGACATGCATCACTGTACCTATATATAATATCTGTATACTATTATATAAATAATTAAATAATTAGGAAAATATGCACTTAAATATTTATTGACTTTTAAAAATTTACCTATCCCATTGTAAATTTATATAATTTAATTTTAATGATGGCTGTGAGAATATCTGAATTGTATTCTAGCATACCACTGCTTTGTGTGTTCAAATCTGATGATTATATTTCTGAAAATATATAGGATGAACATAAATTACAAAATGTAGCTCAGAGATAGAATGCCCTGGGTTCAATCCACAGTAGCATAAAAAAATCCACAAACAAATAAACAAAAAAAAACCAAAAGGAAAATACCAAACAATCTAATAAGTAGTCACTAGTTATGTGTAACTACTTAAATGTAAAATAATTAAAATGAAATGTAAAACTCAATTCCTCACTCTCACTAGCCACATCTCAAATGCTCAATAGCCACATATCACTAGTGGCTAGCCTCTTGAATAGCACAGCTATAGAACTTTTCCTTTAAAATAGAAAATTCTATCAAACATCACCAAACTGTAATCATAGCATTATGATTTAGAGCAAGGCCTGAGGCTTACGTTGGCTCTCCATCTTTTATAACTAACATTTTTCTAGAACACAGCCACATCTAATTGATTATATAATGTTTATGGCTCTTTTCTCTCCTTAGTGGCAGAGTTGAACAGAGGCAGGAGAGATTTTATAGAACATAAAGCTTAAAATATCTTGTATTTGACTCTGCAGAAAACAATTTGCTAGACTGATCTATAGCCTCTCTTCTAAGTAGTGGATAATTAGTATGACTTTCTTACTTAAATAGCATTTCTACAGGAGTATGTAGAAATCTTTACTTTCTTCGTTCTCTTCTTCCCTCTCCTTCCTCCCGCTTCTCTTTTCAAGTATTTCAATCACGTGTTTCCTTACTGCAGTTGCTAAACTTGAATAAAAATCTCTTGAGGAATTTCTTTATAACTTGACAACAACAAGAACAACTTAGATTCGGATTCCTGAATACTGTCATAAAATTATAGCCACTGTGACATCACAGCAAAAATACAGTAGTTAGTGTTTTTAATAAAAGTCAGAGAGAATATCATTATTCTGACATGTGAACTGAGATGTGGAAAGAAGTAATCTTTCTCTTTTATAAACTTGAATAAATAGAAAACTCTTCTAGGGATGGAGTCCAATATATAGCTCTTTGGCTTATTTCTTTGCAAGGGAACGTTCATATTTCTATTATTAATGCATAGTACTATTTGTCACTCAAGATTGATTTATTTTAAAAAGTTAGCTCTAAGCCGGGTATGGTGGTGCACGCTTGTAATACTAGTACTTGAGAGGCAGAGACCGGAGGATCCGGGTTCGTGACCAGCCTCAGCTGCTTAGTGAGGCCCTCCGCAACTTCATGAGACCTGGTTTCAAAATAAAATATTAAAAAAAAAATAGGGCCGGAGGTGTAGCTCAGAGGTAGAATGCCCATGGGTTCAATCCCCAGTACCGCAAAAAAAAAAAAAGTTACCTCTAAAGACAGAATAAAACAATCACTCAGTTTTCTTATTTCATTCTTAACTAAAATTTTCTAAACCTCTCCTTGGGTTTTTTTGTGTACTAAGATGAGAGGGAAAATATTTTCTTTGATTAATCACATATGACACAATAATATCTACATAAAATGCAATTTATTTGCTAAAAATGTTCTCTGCTATTTTAAATGTAATTACAGTTAAAATTTGATCTCAACCATGACCTTAACTATGTAGTAACTGAAAATAAAAATTTTGCTGTTTATTAGTGGTAATATAAGCTACATAAGAAATTCTATTGAGCTTTCTCTGCCTGTAGCAAAGCAAACAGTTTCTTTGAGTGGATTAAACAGTTTACCTAATATTTGATCAGACGCTTTTTCTGTGCACCATTTTATGCATTTCACCTAGCATTTAAGAAATAAGCTAAGGAGACATGATCTAATAGGTTACTATTTTCCCCATCTAATACAATTAATAATGGTCATACATACTTAGCATTTACACAACATTAGATTCGGGGAGTATTCATGCTGTAGTGTATCCCAGCTCTATTTCTTGCTAGTTGTCTAATCCCCTGCAACTTAATTAACCTCTCTGCTTCTCAGATTTCTCATCTATAAAACAGGAATAAATATCATGGGATTGTTTGAGAATTAAATGAATCAAATACCTGCACAATGGGATTGTTTGGGAATTAAACACCTACACAATCCTTTGAGCAGTGCCCCAATAAGCTCTCACTGATAAGCAAGCAAACCTTATGAATACCAGAAGAATAAACATATGAGAACCAGTACAGTTTGTTTTTAAATCCCAATTCTACAATCCTCCTCATGATAAATTCCCTGAGCCTCAGTTTCTTCATCCATAAAATGAATATAATAATATCTCATCTTAGTAGTTGTAGTAGGGGTCAGTGATAAAATATTTAGGATGCTTGGCATGTGACAAATGATTAATAAATGGCAGTTGATATTAACATGATTGTGTCAATGAGAAGACTTCAAATTAGCTGACTCATTTAGTCAAGGCTGGCCAGCCAACATACATACAATTTAAAGCCCATTTCCTCTACTCTACTCTGAGACTAGCCTTGTTAAAACTGTTGAACAAACCTTTCACTAGTGAGCTCTGAGCTTGCCTTTCAAGGAAGGCGTACACTTTCTTTTTGCCAATACATGACTTCTACCCCTATGGAGTT
Organism: Glis glis; assembly: GCA_004027185.1. Taxonomy (NCBI): domain Eukaryota; kingdom Metazoa; phylum Chordata; class Mammalia; order Rodentia; family Gliridae; genus Glis; species Glis glis. The sequence continues at coordinate 7,722 of PVJS01037116.1, forward strand.
AAACTGAGAAACATGACTTCATAGACTGTGAGAACTACACACAGGTTCAAATTATGTGGACCAAGTTCCTCATTCACAGATGAGGTCAAGGAGATTCTAAAAAGTTAAACTATCCCCACAGAGTTGTACAGCTATTTGGCCAAATTTCTTCCAGGAAGCTGGAATGACCCCAGTCCATGCTGTTCCTTCACACGTTGCATTAGCATTTAGGTATAGACCTTGTGAGTCCTTGTTATTATTTTCTTTTTTTTTTTGCAGTACGCCCCCGGCCCTATTTTTTATCCTTTATTTTGAAACCGGGTCTCACGAAGTTGCAGAGGGCCTCACTAAGGAGAGAGAGAGAGAGAGAGAGAGAGAGAGAGAGAGAGTCAGGGAGAGAGAGAGAGAGAGAGCTGAGGCTGGCCGCAAACCCGGATCCTCCGGTCTCCGCCTCCCAAAGTACTGGGATTACAAGCGTGTGCCACCACGCCCGGCTATTATTTTCTTATTCTTATTTCTTTCTTGTGAGTCCTTGTTATTATTAACATCTATGCTTCTTGAAAGGAAGGATTTGAGGTCTTTTGCTTCAAATTCCCTTCTAAGCAAACATATTAGTGTTATGATCAAATTGAAAAATGTTAATCAGTGAAATCATGTTTCCTGGAGACTTAAAATTCTAGTACATAGGGACTAGGTATCTAATGCAATTTGTATAATCACTCCTGTTCAGATCATTCTCCTTACATCTAGGTATTTCATACATCCAAATATAATATACAGATACATATACACCTTGCTCAGAGGTGGCCTAATTCCATTATTTTTATCCAATCTTGAAACTGTTTATTATGTGACTTGAATGGAGAAAGGGCTTTATAAATAGCACATCTATGATTAAAATGCTGATATACTCTAGTAGGTTTTGCTGCCTCCTTTTTTCTAATTACTGCGATCATAAGCCATTTTCATTCAACATAAAAATAAATAAATAAATGCTAAATTTAAAAATTACTAAGTAACATGTGAGATTAACTTCATGGGTCATTTCCTTAATCACATACTGATTCTATTCCCAAGCAGTGGTTACCATTTATTGGGATCACAGATATGTTGGGGCTCAGATGATCTGGGTTAGAAGCTAGGGATAAGGTGTGCCAGAGATAAGGTCAAGATAATGGAATGAGCAAATGCTAGAGATGTCTGTTCAGATATTGTTATATAATTGGAGTTTTAAAAACTCCAATTCTACACTGATCCATGTTAATCATACCAAAACGACAAAACATTTTACTTTTATCAATCATTGTTTAAAATGATAATAATAATGATCTGAATTATATTGGGTTAGAAAAAGATTGAGAATAAATACTTCAACCTCTTGTAGTTTTTTTTTCCTGGATTCTTAATGACATGCATATAGTTGTCACTTAAATCTTAAAAATAAAGCCAGGCAAGGTGATGCACATTGTAATTCCAGTACTTGGGAGGGTGAGACAGGAGGATTGCAAGGTTGAGGTCAGCTGCAGCAACTTAGTGAAACCCTTAGCAATTTAACAAATCCCTGTTTCAAAATAAAAAAAAATAAAAGGGCTGGGGGTGTATCTCAGAGCTATTGAACCCCTGGTATCAATCCTCAGTACACCCCCAAAATTTTTTTAAATTATTAAATCTTAAAAATCAAAATAAAATAGTCAAAAAAGTAAAATATGAGAATGACATATTATATATATGTATATAAAACATATATTCTTGACATATATTTGTATGTTCTGAAAATAAAAAGAAATAAATGAATGATTTGTTTTCTTTCCAAGAGAGAACTTCTATTAGCAGCAATTTATAAGGCATTATTTCAAAGTAAGTATAATTCTCCAAATTATTTTGATTACTAAATTCATTTTTTCTTTTAATACCAGAGGCATTTTAGAATAACACTTTGTAGATTTTCAGTGTACTTTAAAACTTCTTATTTCTACACTAAAACATAGACTATATAAAGTATTGGACATGTTTCTTAGTTCATCATGAGTACAAGTGGGAATACAATCATGCTATAAGTAACCCTAATGTAATTAAGCAAAGGTTATTAATTAAAAAAAAGAAACCACATCTCACATCTGACTAGTTTCACAGAAAAAGCAGTTATTAGAAAGACATCTGGCCCCTTCCAAAACCAACAGGAAGGCTGTAGAACTGTGTGAAGAGTCGGATAGAAAGGAGTGCAGGCAGCCAGCAGCACAGCCACCATCACATCATGTGCTCAGCCTGGTTAGATAATTGTCCCTCATTCCAGGACCACTGGATGTGCCCTGCTGAGCTGTGGGAATTTAATACAGCTGCCACCGTGGTCGCTGGACTCTGGCTATTTTTGTTGCCACCACAATGTTCCAAAGGATTTGGAAACTGTCAGTGTAGGAACACAGTCTAGGGCTGGGGAATCTGACCAGCAGAGCTGAGGTCCAAGCTCAAGCTTCGTCACATGCCTGGGTCTGAGCTGCCAAGCGCGTGTGAGAACACATATCTGACCCTCTTGTCTTTGGAAGAAAGACTCTTCAGGCCTCATGAGGTACTGGACTGCCCAGTCATAGGAAGAGCATTTCAGTGGTAACCAGCCAAAGAGAAAGCAACATCCATTATTGTTTTACTGTGGTTGATTTTGATTCCTTCCTCTATTGCAACTCTAATCCTTGGCCATATAGAATCCTCAATTATATTTTCCCCAATTTTTCTGCTGTCTGTACTCCTCTTGAATTTCTTAGGAATTGGTGATATTCCTTACTAGCAATAATTTTGTTTTCTGAAATTATTCTTGCTAAACATTTCAAGGTTTCATTTCAGCTTCTTATTCAGCTCTGGCTCATTAGAAACCACTATGGAGATCAGTGTGGAGATTCCTCAGAAAACTGGGAATGGATCCACCATATGATCCGGCTATACCACTACTGGGTATCATACAAAAGGGATTGAAACTAGAAAACTACAGTAATATATGCATACCCATGTTCATAGCAGCACAGTTCACAGTGGCCAAATTATGCAACCAACCTAGGTGTCCATCAACAGATGAGTGGATTACAAAATTGTGAGAAATACACACAGTGGAATTCTACTCAGCAATAAAGAAGAACAAAATAACATCCTTTGAAGAAAATGGAAGGATCTGGAGAACATGTTAAGTGAGATCAGCCAATCACAAAAAAAGAAGGGACATATGTTTTCATTAATATGTGCAACCTAGGGAGTAGTGGGGTCACACAAGGGACTCTGGTTGATAATGGAGAACCCTCAGTGGGGCAAGGGAAGTGGTACAAGGGAAGGGGAAGGGCAAGAAAGAAGTGAATCAGTG
>PVJS01037117.1:0-20102 GCA_004027185.1 Glis glis
CCAGGTGTGGTGGCGCACGCTTATAATCCCAGTACTTGGGAGGCGGAGACCGGAGGATCTGGGTTCGCGGCCAGCCTCAGCTACTTACTTAGCGAGACCCTCCGCAACTTAGTGAGACCCGGTTTCAAAATAAAGAATAAAAAATAGGGCAGGGGGTGTAGCTCAGAGGTAGAATGCCCCTGGGTTCAATCCCCGGTACCACAAAAAATAGTAAATAAATAAACGATTTTTTGGGGGAGGCACTGGGGATTGAACCCGGGGGCATTCTACCTCTGAGCTTCACCTCTAGCCCTATTTTATTTTTTTTATTTTGAAATAGGGTCTCACTAAGTTGCGGAGTACCTCACTAAGTAGCTGAGGCTGGCCGTGAACCCGTGATCCTCCTGTCTCAGCCTCCCAAGTAGTGGGATTACAAGTGTGTGCTGCCACGTCCGGAATAATTTTAAGAATTAGAAAAGTAGCAGAGACATGGGGAGAAGGCATGTGAAGGTGAAGGCAGATTGGAGTTATGCCGCACTCGCTAAGGAGCGCTAGGAGCTGCCAGACGCTAGAGGAGCAGGGAAGAAGGCTTCCTCCGAGCCTTCAGAGGGAGCGCAGCCCTGCCAACACCTTGATTCCAGGCTTCTAGCCTAGCCTGTGAGGGAACGAATTTGTGTTTTCATTTGTGATTTGCTATGGCAGCCCTAGGAATCTAATACCACTGGTATGTGTCTTACCATATGTATTCCCCTTCTGTATCCAGAGAGACAGAACCAATGGGTTATTCACAGTCGTGTGTCACTTAACGAGAGTGACATGCTCTGAGAAATGTGTCACTAGGCAATTTTGTCATTGTGCGAACATCATAGAGTGTACTTACACAGCCCTCAATGGTATAGGCCAATTGCTCGATGCGACCTCTTGATACAGTCAAGAGATGCAGTAAACACAAGGTGTAGGAGGCTGCTGCCAGTATAACAGGGCATACTGTTGTATAGGAAATTCTTTTTTTTCATAAGTAGAAGGAGTATACTCTAAAATAACAATTAAATGTGTAGCATAAGCTGGGTGTGGTGATGCATGCCTGTAATCCTAGTACTTGGGAGGCTGAGACAGGAGGATCACAGGTTTGCGGCCAGCCTCAGCAAACTAATGAGGTCCTTTGCAACTTAGTGAGACCCTGTTTTAAAATAAAAAATAAAAATAGGACTGGGAGGTATAGCTCTGAGGTAGAATACCCTGGGTTCAATCCCCAGTACCACACACACAAAAGTGTAGCATAGGAAATATAGTAACCAGTAACATAGTGGTTTATTGTCAAGTATTATGTACTATACATAACCATATGTGCTATACTTTTTTTTTTTTGCGGTACCGGGGATTGAACCCAGGGGCGTTCTACCTCTGAGTTACACCCCCGGCCCTATTTTTTTATTCTTTATTTTGAAACCGGGTCTCACGAAGTTGCGGAGGGCCTCACTAAGTAGCTGGGGCTGGCCGTGAACCCGGATCCTCCGGTCTCCACCTCCCAAGTACTGGGATTACAAGCATGCGCCACCACACAAAAGTATAGCTTGTGCTATACTTTTGTAGGACTGGCAGGGCAGTAGGTTTGTCCATGCCAGTATTACCACACACATATGAGTAATGAATTACATTATGACATCATGGAGTGATAGGAAAATTTCAGCTGCGTTATAATCATATGGGACCATTGCATTCGGGGGGCCCATTGTTGAGGAATATGTCCTTATGCAGTGCATGAGTGAATAGCTAGATAGATAGCTAGATGAGAGGAATTAGACCTTGTGATTAAAGAGGCTGAGAAGTCCCACGATAGGCCATCTTCAAGCTGGAGAACCAGGGAAGCTGTTAGTGTGGCTGTCTAAGTCCAAGACCTGAGGACCAGGGAGACTGGTGGTGTAACATTCAATCTGAGGCCAAAGGCCCAAGAGCCGTGTGTGTGTGTGTGTGTGTGTGTGTGTGTGTGTGTGTGTTGGGGGGTTGCTGCGCAAGTCCCAAAATAATCCAAAGGCCACAGAACTTGGAATTCTGATATCCAAGAGCAGGAGGAGAAGGGTGTCCTGGCCCTAGAGGAAAGATAGATAGTCAAGTCATCTTTTCCCTGCTTTTCTATTTCATCTAAGCCTCAGCTCATTGGAGGAGGCCCACCCACATTGGGTGGTTCTTCTACTGATTCAAATGCCAGTTTCTTCCAGAAACATCCTCACAGACACACCCAAAATAATGCTTCACTTTATCTGGGTATTGTTTAATCCAATCAAAGTGATTCCCGAAATTAACCACCATACCATCCCTTTCCTTTTAACCTGTTGTGTCTATATTTAAAGTGGATTTCTTGCTGATAGCATATAGTTGTAGCTTTGCTTTATTTACCCAATCTTACAATTACTGCCTTTTTTCTGGTGTGGTTAGACCATATGCATTTAATGTGAATTTCTTATATGGTCGAGTTTAAATCTAACACCTTGCTATTTGTTTTTTGTGTCTTGTTTTCTGCCTTCTTTGAATTAATTGTGTTTTTTGTTATTTGTAGAATTTTTAGTTATACTATTATTTTAGTGAGGTTTCTGGGTATAAGCTATACATTTTTATACTTTTATTGGTGCATTGTAATTATACATCATAGCAAGATTCGTACATGCACACAGCATTCAATGTATTTCCCTCCACAACCCGCCCACTCCCCCTCCCTCCCTGTACATTTAGTGAGATTAGTGGTGAAACCTTCATATATGGATATAACATTATTTGAACTGTTATTAACTATCACATTCTATCTTCAAGTGATATTATACCATTTCCCATGTACAGGATAGGAACCTTATATACTTCCATTTCCCCTCCTCCTGAATACATTGTTATCATATTATCATGGTTTAAAGAGATTAAATAAGAAAAATCATGTATGTACAAACACATTTATCATTTCCAATGCTCTTCTTACTTTTTGGTAGGTCTACATTTGTGTCTAGTATCATTTTCCTTTTGCCCAAAACACTTTAACATTCTCTGAAGCCTACCTGCAATACATTTTTTCAGTTTTATATGATTTTAAAAGTCTTTATTCACCTTCATTTTTGAAAAATAGTTTTTCTGGGTATAAAAGTCCAGCTTGCTTTTTTTTTCTTTCAGCATTAAAAAAATGTTGCTCCAAAAAAATAAAAAAAGTTGCTCCACTTTTATAGCTTACATTAGAAGAAATCTGCCATTGCTATCTTCTGTTCCTCTGTACCTAAGAAGTCTATTACTTTGACACTTCTCCTTCCAATTTCTTCTCCTTCTCCTTTTCCTCCTCCACCTTTTTTTCTTCTTCTCCTCCTCCTTTTTCTCCTTCTCCTCCTCCTCTCCCTCCTCTTCTTCCTTCTGTTTTTTTTGTTTTTCCTCCTTTGAGAATGACATTTGTTTATACATTAGGCTTCTTGAAGGTAACTCACAGTTCACTGATGCTCTGTTTATCTTTTCAGTCTTTTTTTCCTCTCTTTGTACTTATTTTGGATAATTTCTATTGCTGTGTCTTCAAGTTCACTATTCTTTTCTCTGTGGTGCCTTATCCAGTTCAGTTTATTTTTCATCTTAAACATTGTAGCTTTTAATCTTTAGACATATGATTTGAATCTTTTTTGGTATATTCCATGTCTCTACTAAACATGCTTAATCTTTCCTTTAGTTTCTTGAACATATTAAGAATGCAGTTATCAACTGTTTAATCTCCTTGTCTTTTGATTCTATCATCGGTGTCATTTCTGGGTCAGTTTCAATTGACCATTCTTCTCCTCATTAGGCATCTTATTCTCCAAGTTATTTTCATACCTAATTTTTATTAGATGTCAGACATTGTGAAGTTTACCTTGTTGTTTCCTGTTTACTTTTTTATTTCTATAAGATTCCTGAAATTTCTGGAATGCAGTTAAGTTATTTGGAAACAGGTTGATCTTTTCTTTTTTTTGTGGTACCGGGGATTGAACCCAGGGGCGTTCTACCTCCAAGCTACAACCCTGGCCTTATTTTTTTATCCTTTTTATTTTGAAACCAGGTCTCATGAAGTTGCGGAGGGCCTCACTAAGTAGCTGAGGCTGGCCGTGAACCCAGATCCTCTGGTCTCCGCCTCCCAAGTACTGGGATTACAAGCATGTGCCACCACGCAGATCTCAGGTTGATCTTTTCAGTTCTCACTTTCAAGCTTTGTTAGCCTGCACCAGAACAGAATTTATTTTAGGGCTAAATTTGCCCTACAAATGAGGTAAAACCCTCCTGGATACCTTACCCAATGACTCATGAATTTTGAGGTTTTTCCAATCTGACTATTGAAAACAAGAACCACTTGAAGCCTCCTGTGAGCTCCAGGAATTTTTCCTTTAATATTCACTCTTTCCTGGTCTTGAATCATCTCCTCACATGCTCATATGTACTGATCAGAAGGAGCTGAAGACTCCAAGATGACTCTCTACGGATCTCTGGATCTTTCTGTCTGTACAGCCCTCTATGTTCCACTCTCTGGCCTATGAATCTAGCTACCTTGGCATCGCACCTTCACCTCTTCAACTCCAAGAGGCTGCTGGGCTCGCCTGGGCTTCCCCTGCTGGCAATGCGGCCCGGAAGCTTCCTCGGCCGTTGGTCTTCCCATCTTCTCATCACTGTCCTTCTCTTCCTGATACTCAATGTCTTGAACACCAATGTCTCATATAGTGTCTCTGGGTTTTTCATAGTTGTTTAGGCCAGAAGGCAGCTGGAAGAGGGGTGGAGGTTCCAATATTCCCTTCAAGGACACACCTCCAGTGACCTAACTTCCTCCCAGAAGCCCCACCACCTCCCCACAGCACAACCCTGGGAGCTAAGCACTGAACGCATGGGCCTTTGAGAGAACATTTATAATCCAAACTTTAACATCTTGCCTCCCTCTGTACATTCTTCCCCATCTTCTCATGCCCTTGAACTCTGCTCTCTCTCTCTCTCTCTCTCTCTCTCTCTCTTTCTTTCTTTCTCTCTCTTCTCTCTTCTCTCTCTCTCTCTCTCTTTCCTTTTTTTGTACTGGGGATTGAACCCAGGGGCATTCTACCTCTGAGCTATACCCCCAGCCATTTTTTATTTTTTCTTTTGAAACAGGGTCTTGCTAAGTTGCTGAAGGTCTCACTAAGTTGCTGAGGCTAGCCTCAAACCTGTGTTCCTCCTGTCTCAGTCTCCCCAGTACTAGGATTACAGGTGTGTGCTACCATGCACAGCTTGGAATCTTTCTGTAGTTCAGCAGGAGGCAATCTGGGCAGTGCCTGTGTACACACTCTTGTAGTCAAATGTACTGGGGTTCAGATCTCAGCTCTGCCAGTTCCTTGAATAACCTTGGCCAAATTATTTCTTCAACTTGAACCTTGGTTTCCTTATTTGAAAAGCATGGGAAATGGTGCCTCGCCATAAGGCTATTGTGAGGATTAAATGAGGTAATGCATGGAGCGTGATTAGCACCAGGCGATGGGATCCATACTATAATTCAATGACTATGTGACCAAATGAGTACAAACAAGATTTGTTTTTTTTAATTGCATCAAATTTCTTCATTGCCTGGTCCAGCTCTGTTCCTGGGGATAGTTCCATTACTCTTGAGTCCCTGGAAAGGGGGATATGGCCAGTTCTAAATTTCTTGCACCAACAGAGGGGAGCCGTCATGTGGAGAACTTCCAATAGCACATACTAGAACCATCATGGACATTTGGCTGCATGAAGCATTATAATGATCTTTTCTTTGCGGCAGATTGACTTTACTAATTAGGTTGGGTTTGAGCCAATGTTAAATACAGTTTGCATGTACAGAACGCAAACCAATTGGCAGGAGCAGGGAACTCGGAAACATTTTAGGTATCAGAACAAGCCAGCTATGATTAAAGCTTTGCCTCAGATAATCCTCTCTCTCCCAGGCCTCCGTTTTTATGAGCTATTTAAATATTGAGAATATTAACCCTTCATCACTTTTGCTGCAAAGGTACCCTCCCCATTTGTTGTTCAATTCTGTTTTAAAATTCAAATGTTTCAAAAGGAATTTTAAAATTTATAAGTAAACTATGGATCTTTCCTTTTGTAAATTCTTCTGCTGCTTTTAGGCCTAGGAAAACCCCATCCAGGGACTGAATGAGCATTCACCCTTATTTTCTCCTAGTTTACAACATTTTGTTTCTTATTTGAATTAGAATTTATTTTGGTCTTGATACATGTTGTAAGGTGTGAAACTGTTGGTAGTTGAGATAATTAACACTAACTGCTACAACACTCAGGCCCTGAAATCTCAGTACCTTGACACAACAAAGCATTAGGTCTCACTTAGCACCTATCAAGCCCAGCCTGATTGGGTGGCAGTCCGAGAGGTGCCTCCAGGTGGTGACTCAGGGACTCAGGTGGCTTCTACCTACAACTCTAAAATCTCGAAGTTTTTAACTTCTAGTTGGGGATCCCATGGGGTATGTGGTAAACACTAACTGTCTCACTGCAAGACCTAGTCAGATTTTTTAAACAACTAATAACCAATATCATGACCTGAAGCCATTTACTGATCACATATTGAGTTGTTATACTAGAGGTTTTTTAGAGTAGCTTTACAATCCTCTAAGGTGAGCTTTTCCCTCATTATTTTTCTCTGTCAGAATTTTCTTGGCTATTACACAATAACCCGTTTTACATATTACATGTGATCTATTAGCTCTCAGCACATGAGATCAACTAGTATCTCAAAGTCTGCACTTGACCTCGGAGGTCAAGTAACAGCTCAGGTAGAGGATGTTCAAATCCACATCTCCATCGTTTGTTCCTTTCCTAAACTCTAGACGCACATTTTCCAGTGTTTGCCTGATAGTTGGAAATACCTGGAAATTTGGCCAGCATCTCTGGAGGGAGCTAGATCATGCAGCAGCCAATGTTTTTTGTTATTGTGGTCATTGTTATTAACTTGTTTTGTTTTTATATATATTTTTATTTAATTTATTTACTTATTTTTGCAGTACTGGGGATTGAACCTAGGGGCATTCTACCTCCAAGCTACACCCCCAGCTCTCCCTATTTTTTATTCTTTATTTTGAAACAGGGTCTCACTAAGTTGCAAAGGGCCTCACTAAGCAGCTGAGGCTGGCTGCAAACCTGCGATCCTCCCGTCTCAGTCTCCCAAGTACTGATATTACAAGTGTGCACCACCATGCCTGGCTTTTTTTTTTTTAATATCGGGGTAGAGATAAGTCAGGAGGACAAAAAAGAGCTGATGCTTCAGAATATTCCCCTAATTCCATTGAAAACATGGAGAAATAACAAGAAGCAACAGTTTTGGGATCCCCTTACTCAAGAGGGCTTACCCTATCTTGGGAAACCCTGAGCAAATCCTCTCAGCCCTTTGTGTGTCTACACTCTCCTCCTCATGGCTGGAATTAAGGCGGACGGAGGAGAAAAAGTATAGCCAGAGTTCTGTGGAACTAGCGCAGAGGAACAGTTGAGAAGCTGGCCCCAGGTGTCTGCTGCTGGGTGCCCTTGCCTAGTCTGCAATGAACAATAATAGTAGCAATGGTTTCCAGTTTTTGAGAACCTATTATGGGCTGGTCATTGTGACCCTCACAACTACCTTGCAAGCTAAGCAACGTTACCTCCAGTATACAGGCTAGGAGGCTTAGGTTCAGAAATGTCAACTAGCATACCCAAGGCCACAAAGTTAATAGAGGCAAAGCTAGGACTGAAGCCTGGGCCAGTTGACTCCAAGTCCCAGCTCCTCTGCTATGCTGTATCTGTCATCTTTCAAAAGAGTAGGGAGACCTAGAATATCCAAAATTTTGTGAACAGAATTAAAAAATGATCTTGAAAGTTGGTAGTAGTTTTGTGGGAGGGTGATGATCTGTTTTGCATTGCTATCACAAAATACCTGAGGCTGGGTACATTATAGGAAGTTTATTTGGGTTGGGATTCTGGGGGCTAGAAGGTACAAACAATATGGCTTTGCCATCCTGGAAAGGGCCCCTTTGGCTGCCCCAATATGGTGGATAAGCAGAAAGGGAAATGGTGGGGTGCAGAAGAGACCAAGTGGGGGGTGGCCTCCCCTTGTACCACCCTGCTCTTGTGAGAACCAACTCTCTCCTGCGAGACCCCACCCATTTCATGAGACTGGCATTAATCCATTCATGAGGGTGGAGCTCTCCTGACCTAGTTCCCTACCAGCAGGCCCCACCCCTTAAAGGTTCCACCACCTCAACACCACCACACTGGACGCTAAGCTTCCAGCACATGAACCTTTGTGGGACAAAACACATTCAAGCCCTAGCATGAGTCACATTAATCGTAGAGTGGAGGCAGAACTTAAAATATTCCTCCCTGGATCATGCTAACAAGGAATAATATAGGTGGTGAATTGGAACCAATTGCCCAGAATAACCAACACTGTTTCTAGGCATTAGACAAATTCTTACATTTGCTCTTTGCTTCAAGAGAAAACACACACACACACACACACACACACACACACACACACTTGTCTTTTCTAACATATGACACAGAGGAACTGGTTAAGCAATCTTAGTGAGCCTTGAGCTGAACTTGGATTAGGAGAGAGCTGAGATGTGGGTCAGAGCAGACACCTGCTGGCCTTCTATATGAGGGAAGGCCAAATAAGAGGCAAAGAGATTGTGTCCGTGTCAAAAGAAATGTTCTGTGTGCTAAGGAGCTCCCTCTTCCATGCCGTTGACCTTCAGAGCCTTAAGCCTTTCAATACAGAAAAGCAGTTGTCCTATTTGGCCCTTCATGAAACTGGATTATCACACTTTTTTAAATTGGTGCTATATCAACTTTATTTCTAGAAATTTATTCTTTTTTTTATTGGTGCATTGTGATCATACATCTTGATGGGTTTCAGGATGGTAGAAATATACATGCATGCATTGGTCAATTAGCCCTCCATCAATTCCCACCCCCACTCCCTCCCTCCTCCCCCTGTCTTGTGCTCAGCATAGTAGTTGACTTTGATATATTTGTGTGAGTACGTCCTGTGCATTAGGGCGCTTCCCTTTTCTCCCCTCCCATCTTCTTCAGTTATGTCGCCTTCCTTACTCATCTGAGGTCTTCTCCATCTCCCGCCCATGTCCTCCAGGGGGGCCGTGACTCACCTGCCCATCTCCTCAGTGCTGGGGTGCTCTAGAGCGGGGCCGTGGCTCACCCGCCCATGTCCTCTGCGCTGGGGGTGCTCCGGGGCGGGTAGCTCACCCACCTGCATCCTCAGTGCTGGAGTGCTCCGGGGTGGGGCCGTGGCTCACCCACCCATGTCCTCTGCACTGGGGGTGCTCTGGGGCGGGGCTGTAGCTCACCCACCTGCATCCTCAGTGCTGGGGGTGCTCTGGGGTGGGGCAGTGGCTCACCTGCCCGTGTCCTCTGCACTGGGGGTGCTCCGGGTCAGGGCCATGGCTCGCCCGCCCGCATCCTCCGTGCTGGTGGTGTTTCAGGGTGGGGCCATGGCTCACCCCCCCCATGACCTCAGCGCTGGGGGTGCTCTGGGGCAGGGCTGTGGCTCACCTGCCCGTGTCCTCCAGGGGGCTGTGGCTCACTCACCCGTGTCCTCAGTGGTGGGATGCTCCAGGGAGGGGCCATGGCTCGTCTGCCAGTGACCTCAATGCTGGGCTGCTCCTGGGCAGGCTACATCATCTTTGTCTCTCCTCCTCACTCTCGCTGCAGAAGCAGAGCATGTGGCCTACTTCTTTTTTTTTTATGTTTTTATTGGTGCATTGTAGTCTCACATCACAATGAGTATCAGTTTGGTGTTAACATACATGCACACAGCTCTTGGTGTCCCCCCCCCCCCCCCGTGGCCTACTTCTTGTAGCCGCCTCCATTGTAGGTGCGGGTCTGGTCCAACTTGAGCTTCATCATGGTCCGCGGTTGACTGCTTTTGGTGTTGGTCTGTAGTCGCTGGCTTCACAGGATCTGCTGCTTCTTTGCTGGAGGTCTCTGGGAGCCGCCGCCGCTCTCCGCTCACCAGGTGAGATGCGTGGAGCTCTTTAGAGTCCTCTGCTCTCTCTGCTGCCTCCTGTTCCGCTGCATTTCGACGTCATTGTTTTGTTGCATTTTGGCTGCTTTTCTTCCCGTCAAGAAGCAGTCTTCCTGCTGTTTGAGTTCCGAGTCTCAGAGCGCCTGAAGAACGCTGTCTCCCTCTATCCCATCATCTTTAATCCGCGGCCTGCTTCTTGTAGCCGTCTCTGTTATAGGTGCGGGTCTGGTCCGACTTGAGCTTCATCATGGTCCGGAGTTGACTGCTTTTGGTGTTGTTCTGTAGTCGCTGGCTCCACAGGGATCTGCTGCTTCTTTGCTGGAGGTCTCTGGGAGCTATGGTGCCAGCGTGGCCTCCAAGATGGCGCCACCGCCACTGCTCTCCGCTCACCAGGTGAGATGCGTGGAGCTCTTTAGAGTCCTCTGCTCTCTCTGTTGCCTCCTATTCCGCTGCATTTCGACGTCATTGTTTTGTTGCATTTTGGCTGCTTTTCTTTCCTTGTCAAGAAGCAGTCTTCCTGCTGGTTGAGTTCTGAGTCTCGGAGCGTCTGAAGCACACTGTTTCTCTCTATCCTGCCATCTTTAATCTCCAATCACACTCTTTTGGCTTAAAGACTCTTGATTTCATGGTGGGTGGTCCTGGTCAGTTTGGCTTAGGAAAAATAAAGAACCTTTATGGGTGGAGCATATAAGAAGAGAAATGCCTGGGAGATGGTGTGCAATGGGTCTAGGCCCAGCCACGTTCCCTTGGGTGCCCTTTGGCAGTAACCTAAGTCACTCATTGGCAGTAACCTAAGTCACTCACATAGTTAAGGAGAGTCTCAGACAAAAGGAAAAAGCTCTACCATGTTTGGGATTTGCTGAGCACAAGACAATTTCCTTAGTGTTTAGGGCACAAGAAACAATTCTTTATTTTGCCTAGAGTGCTCATTCCCTCAATGATTACATCCATGTGTGTTTTAGGAGGACTTCCGTCTTCTGCTTCTTATTCATTTACACTTTACACTTCAAAAGATTGTTTTGTAAGAGCTCCTCAATGCATGAGAAGTCTCATGAGTTTTTCTTCTAAATGAGCCAGCAACTTTCCAAGAATCAGGAAGCTGCAAGTTGCCAAGAATATATAAATGAACTCCAGAAGGTTCAAGTTCAGTTTTAAAACTCTGTAAGGTTTTAAGTAGGTCTATATCTGGCTTAACTCCATGTCCTCCTCTAAGACATAAGCCACAGAATGGAATACTATTCCTGGCATGCAACTTTTTTCTAAGCATTGAATTTAATGATCATTTCCAATAACAATTAATTAGAAGACTTTGACAAAATAGTCCTAATGCAATGGCATTAGCTGAAACAGAAGCATGGTGGGATAGCTTTTATCTGGAATGTAAGTGGTGGCCTCAGGCTTGGTTCTGCTACAAAATTTACTGGATGAGGTAAATCCTGTCTCTCTGTGCCTCAGTTTCTTTCCTCTATGAAATGAAGAAACAACACTAGATGGTCTCTAAAATTCTATGATGAAAATTTCAAATGACTCCTTGTCTAATCCATGGAAGCAAGGAGCCTGGGGTTTCAGTATTGTTGATCAAGATTGGAATTAGTTGATTGTGTTCATGTCCAACTATGAAGGATTTAAAACAAAAATGTAAAAGGTTAGTGACAGACATGTTAAAGGAAAATATGTATGGCTGAGAAAATGGTAAGGAGGATGTAACAGAGGTTGCTGGTATCTCTCCCAGATGCCCCTCACCAGGCCAAGGCCCCATCTCCTAGCTGCTGTGGGTGGTGGCTGCTAATCGCTCACACCTGTACTCTTACCTGGAGTTCAGTTGGCTGACGGAAGCTGGAGGTGTGTGTGGGAAGTTAACAGACCCTCCTTCCTTGCCTCTGAAGACAACGTGGTCAGTGACTAATAGATGGGGTCTATCAGCCCAGCCTTCTTGCTTCAAGGTAGCACGACCTCAGTGGTGCACTTTATGCTCCAGGGCTCACTGTGGGATCAGGCTGTGGCCAGATTCCCCCTGTCGCCTTACCAGCCTTCCCCTGCTTCTCTCACTGTCCTACAGGTTTCTCCAAAGAGCACTCCACAAGCTGGGCATGGTGGCGCACGCCTTTAATTCCAGTACTTGGAAGGCTGTGATAGGAGGATAGCAGGTTTGATGCCAGTCTCAGCAATTTAGTGAGACCCTCAGCAAATTAGTGAGACCCTGTTTTCAAAATAAAAAATAAAAAGGGGCTGGGGATGTAGCTTGGAAGTAGAATGCCCCTGGGTTCAATCCCCAGTACCAAAAAAAGAAAAGAAAGAAAAAAGAAAAGAACACTGCCCAACACATTGCTGGTCTAAGGATCCCCATCTCAGGCTCTGCCTCCTAAATGTGGGGAAGAAAAACAATAAGAGCCCTGAGAGTAACCCACCGTGCTATGAGGAGCCTCCCAGGCTCACGAGTCCCGGTCCTGGCAGGGACCAGGTAAAGATGGAGACAGCAGGAGTGCAGGGCACAAGAGAGCCATGGCACAGAGCTCTGTGGTCAGGGTAGGCGTTTTCTCCTCCACCCAGGCAGCAGCCATTCGCAGAGGGTTGTTACTGTGAGGGCTCGGGGCGTGTGAGAGCTTTGCTGGGTCAGTTTGGTTCGTGCTGTTGTTTGACCCAGCCGGCCTTGCGATGCTCAGGCCTCAGCTGGCAATGGGCGGGAATGGACGTCATAGCAGGGCGTGGGCAGCCTGTATTCTTCCCAGGAGGCGTGTGAATACAGGACGAGGGGATTTGAGAAGGAGGAAAGATCACATCACCTGAAGATTTCTTGAAGGAAGATAGCATTTGTTCTGGACTCTGACTCATGTATCTGATTTTTAAAATGTGGAAACAGGAGAGAGCATTCTAGGTAGAAAAGAAGCGATGTAAATGCATGTGTTCCTTTTATGTTTTGGGGTCCCCCCCCCATGAAACCAGACCAAAGCAACATTTCAACCTGGGTGTTATTTGCAGGTTTGAGGCTCCATATGGGGAATTGAAACTAAGATCCCCTGGGATTTCGAGACCCAGGCTCTGTTTTCCTCCTGGTGGAAGCTGCATGTCCCTTGCGAACACTCTCAAACACGTCCCAGGATGTACTTCCTTTCCTTTAGTCCCATGCGACGGCACAGATGACAGTAGGGGACTCATTTGGGGAGGGCTACAGATCTCCTTCCTCAAGGGGAAACCAGGGTGATGCTAAGTGAAGGGAGGAGATTGTGAGTGAAATCTCCCAAAAGATAAGGGCCCGGGCTGAACAAGAGCGAATACCATGTGCCTGAAAGCCAGGGAATTCTCAGGAGAGAAGAGAAAGCTAAGACGAGACGGCAGCTGGTGGGAGGCATCAGCAGATGGTCTGCCTCGCTGTCGGAGACACAGTGATGTAGACAAAGACGCCGTTCTGGAGAGAGGACAGCAGCGCTGGCCCTTCTGCAGGAGGCCTGGGCCAAGCCGGAGAGAGATGCCTCTCGCCTTCTGCCAGGAAGAGGGATAAGGGAGGGATATGGCTTTCAGTAGCTTTTATCCTTAGGAGAGCCAGGAAGCAGAGACGGATGGGGAGTATGGAGTATGAAGTATGGGGAGTATGGAGAATTGGAATTGCCTCGTGTCAAGGTCAAGAAAGGTGCCTGTTGCACCAGCGCCTCTCCGGTTTTCTTGCCGGAGAGGTGGGAGTCGAGGGAATGAGGAGTTAAGGTTCACTGGGGCAAGGGAACTGGAGGGAGAGTGGTCCAACGGGCTGAGGTGAAGGACACTTAAGTGAGCCCTTTTTCCAGAGTGTGGTATCACCTCAGGACTTGAGATGCTCTTCTGTCTCTATGAAAGCACAGAACTTATTTTATTTTATTGCATTACAAAGGATTGAACCCAGGGACATTCTACTTCCGAGCTACACCCCCAGCCCTATTTTTTATTCTTTATTTTGACACAGGGTCTCACATAGTTGCAGAGGGCCTCACTAAGTAGCTGAGGCTGGCCGCAAACCCATATCCTCCTGTCTCAGCCTCCCAAGTACTGGGATTACAAGCGTGCGCCACCACGCCCGGCTGAGCACAGAACTTTTAGATAGCACATCTTTTCTTGGCGATTTCTCTTAATATTACTAAGTTTAGTGAACCACCCCTTCAAGAGGCTTATTATTTCATTAATATTTGTTTATATCTCCTAATTTGCTACAATTTGAAGCATTAACACTAATATCACTGGGGTTAATTTTGGTGCAAGTGAGTGAGGTGAAAACCACATTTAAAAATAATCTGCAGCCAGGCGTGGTGGTGCATGCTTATAATCCCAGTACTTTGGGAGGCGGAGACCGGAGGATCAGGGTTCGCGGCCAGCCTCAGCTCTCTCTCTCTCTCTCTCTCTCCCTGTCTCTCTCTCTCTCTCTCTTTCTCTCTACTTAGTGAGGCCCTCCGCAACTTCGTGAGACCCGGTTTCAAAATAAAGTATAAAAAAAATAGGGCTGGGGGTGTAGCGCGGAGGTAGAACGCCCCTGGGTTCAATCCCCGGTACCGTAAAAAAAAAAAATCGGCAACTCCCCCATTGGTTAAAAAGAGAAAACTAATGTTTTATCATTATATCAGTAATTAGGAAAATATGGAAGCACTAAAGGAAGAAAAAACATCATGTTCCCACACCCATTCCCTTTCATTCTTTTGTTGTCTGTAATTTTACATGATTGTGATCACGTGATACATGCAAAATTATATAGGCTGATTTTTAAAATTGCATCTATTTTGATAATAAATTTAATATATGCTCATTAAAGGAAGTTTAGAAAATACATATATTTATGAGGCAGAAAATAAAATTCCCTCAGTTTTATATGTTTCCTTATAGTAGTAATGCAATATAATTTTGTAATTATGCTTTTATGTTTTTCAAATCACTGAGACCATAAAGTATATGCTGAACTTTAAGTATTGTGAATACATATTAACAGATTCTAGGTGGAAGAAAATATAAAGAGGGACATGGAAATGTATCTACATTTATATCTAATCTATAACTTATATTTATTTCTATCTGTGGGACCTGTGGCTTATTAGTCTTTTCCAAATAACATATTCAATACCCAGGATGCTCATGTGGTTTTTTTTCTTTCTGTTTTTTTAAGGCAATTTTATTGGGAAGAAGGAGGTTTTTTTAAGCTACAAATAAAGCAACATATAATTAGAAAAATTGATACACTTTTAGTTGCTCTCTTTAATATATTTTACTTTTTAAAAAATTTTCAAGGTTATCAATTTATGTCACATTTATAACCCAAGTCCAAAAATATTCTTAAAATATCTAACAAAATTAAATTCTAGCAAAGCTTCTTTTTAAAAAAATCTTCATTGGTGCATTATAATTATATGTAATAGTGGGATTTGTTATTATAGTTGTATATGCACATAGCATAATTTGGTCAATTTCCCCAGTACCTCCTCTTAATGTGATTTTTTTCAATTGCATTAGTAATATTTTATTTCCTTTGCTTTTTTGGTGCTGGGGATTGAACCCAGGGCCATTCTACCTCTGAGCTACACCCCCAACCCTTTTTTTTTATTCTGAAACAGGGTCTCGCTAAGTTGCTGAGGCTAGCCTCGAACCTGCAGTCCTCTTGTCTCAGCCTGGGGTTATAGCCTTGTGCCACTGCACCTGGCTAGTAATATTTTATTTCTTAAGGTGGATCTGCAGTATTTCTTATATTTTTAATTAAAAATTTGGGGTATCAAAATGCTTAGTTTCTTTTAAACTTTTTATCTGGCAGTCATTTTAAACTTAGAAAAAATAGCATAAGGGACACCTATATGCACAGATTTACATATTGTTAACATTTTAAACCTATTTTCTTTATCATGTTCTCTTTTTCTCTCTTCTTCTCCCTCTCTCTGCACGAGATCATTCTTCCTGGACCATTATATATAGCATATATTATGCCTATGTATATGAATATGTAATATCTATAATATCTCTATATATCTTGGTGCTTTACCCTTAAATACTTTGATATTTCCTAAGAATAGAAATATTTTCTTACATAACTACAGTAATCAACTTCATACATTTTTCAATTTGAATTGATACAAACTATAATAACATCTTTCTGTGTGTATGTGGTACTGGGGATTGAACCCAGGGGCGTTCTATTCCTTTTTTTTTTTGTTTTGAAACAGGGTCTCTCTAGGTTGCTGAGAGTCTCACTACATTGATGAGTTTGGCCTCAAACCTTCAATCCTCCTGTCTCAGCTTCCAAAGTACTGGGATTACAGGCATGCACCACCACGCCCGGCTAATAATATCTTTTTGGCATTTCTTTCAGCAAAGTCTATGGTCACATATTGTGTTTAGCTGTTATGTCTCTAGCCTCTTTTAATTTGCAACATTTCCACAGCCTTCCTTTGACTTTTAGGACAATGACTTTTTTGCTGTTGTTAATATGATCGTCCCATGTGTTTCTTTACAAGAGTGTTTGATTTGGATTGAATGGCAGTCATGCCTTCCTGGCCAGAACACTGTATTGGGGATGCTGTCTTTTTCAGGGTATCGCATTTGGAAGTACATCATGTTCACTGGTCATTATAGTGTTAATTCTGATCATCCTGTCAAGATGTTGCTCTATTTCTCCCACTGTACAATTCCTTTTTTCCCCTCCCTGGCAACTAAGAAGCAACCTGTAGATAGATACTTTAAGACCATGAAAATATCCTCCTCATAAAATTTTCAAACCCCAGAATTAATATTCACCCATGTTCCTTGCCTGATCCAATCTTTATAACAGTGATTTTAAAATGATGATCTTCTAGCTTCTGCACTTCTTCCACATCTGCCAGCTGGTTTTGGCATTGTTCAAAAGCCCCCCTTTCCTCCAACTTATGCATTTATGTATTTGCTTATTTATTTACTTATTCATTTATTTATTTCTGTGGTACTGGGGATTGGACCCAGGGGCATTCTACCTCTGAGCTACACCCCCAACCCTGTTTTATTTTTTATTTTGAAACACCATCGCACTAAGTTGCTGAGGGCTTCGCTAAGTTGCTGAGGCTGGCCTCAGACCTGCTATCCTTCTGTCTCAGACTTCTAAGTACTGGGATGACAGGAGTGTGCCACCATGCCCTGCATTATATAATTATTTCTTACTTGTTATTATTTGTCAATTTTCAGTATAGGCTCATAGATTCTTTTTCCCCCAAAATACCACATGATTGTACTTAAGTTTGTTTGTTTGATTTTGGTACTGGGGATTGAACCCAGGGGAATTCTACCTTTAAGCTATACCCCCAGTCCTATTTTATTATTATTATTATTGTTGTTGTTGTTTTTAACAGAGTCTCACTGAGTTGCTGAAGTCCTCACTAAGTTGCTGAGGCTGTCCTCAAGCCTGCAATCCTCCTGTCTCAATCTCTCAAGTACTGGGATTATAGGCATGTACCAACACACCGGGTTTGCACTTAAGTGTTTTGATGTGACCAGTGGGAGCCCCTTCAGGCCAGCTCATGTCCTTGTGCCACAAACCCAGCATTCTTTGAGCACTTCCTTCTTTTCTGGCACGACAATCTGTTCTAAGCTCATCTTGTACCCATCCCGTCCTAGCCCTAAAATCAGCCATTTCTCCAAGGAGTCAGGCGTGCTTGGTTTTAAGAGTTCTGCAAAGTTTGTTATAAAAATTGCAGTTAGCACCCTTCCCTTAATGTCTTACTTTCCAGAGGCAACCACTTGCAGCTAAATGATTCCACTTGCCTCTGAATTACTAAACAGCATGCTTCTGCTGCTACCTCTAGATTTTTCACAAGCATGCATACTTCCCATCTCCGTAATCAATTCTCTTCTATCGTAAACCTGGTACCTTGGCATTCAGTGTTTACTTCATCGTGATGATGCAAGTACTATGCAGAGCTGAACTATGAGTGTCCTGTGACTAAATCTAATTTCCCTTCCCCCTAAAAGGGTTTAATGGTCTCAATTTTTCGACTTGCAGTATTATTCAGGGTTCACTAGAGTAACAGAACTCACAGGATGTGTATATGGTAAAAGGGGATTTTTCAAATCAGCTTACAGTCCAAAGCAGTGTAGTCCCAAGTGGCCGCCTACAAGCAGAGAACGGGAGGACTGCCGCTGGTCCAGCAGTCCCAGAGCTGGAGTCTCAGAATAGGAGTGACTGATAATGCAGGCCTAGTCCAAGATGGAAAGCCAGGAAACTCTCCAGAGAAACGATGGTGGAAGTCCAGTTCAGAGAGCAGAAGGGCTGAAGGCCAATATCCCAGGTGAGAGTGGATGCACTTTTCTCAGGAAGAACCAAGCATGCATTCGCACAGCTTTCTCCTTTTTATCCAGGTCCTGCGCCAGCAGAACAGTGCTGCCCACATTCAGGGCAGGATTTCCCCTTCAACCTGCTGTCACATAAGCCGATCATCTCATCAATACACCCAAGGTCACATAATCTTGGGTGCTTCACAATCCAGTCAAGTTGACAGATTAACCATCAACTTGCTTAGTTTTTCTGTGCATTGTTATTGCTAATTCAACCCCAGATCCTCCGTTAGGTCTCTAAATCCACTCACACTTTCTCCAGCTCCATCTGCTATTTGTTCAATTTCATTTTCTTGAAGTACCTGTCCTGTAGTCTTCTGATCTATGCTAGTTTGAGCTGCCTGTGACACAGATGTTGTCTTAGGTTTCCCCACTGTCATCTCAGGGGTTCTTTCCTCTGCCTCTTGGATACCCTGCCCCCTGGCTCCCATCTCTTTCTATGTTTAGTCCTTTGTTTTGATGAATCACAACCTCTACTAGTTTCCTGAAAGGAATGTATGGGAAGTACGTTTTTTGAGACCTTGCATGTCTGAAAATGTCTTTATTATACCCCTGCTATTAATTGACAGTTTGGCTTGATTTAAAATTCTAGGTCAAATATATTTTTTTCTCAGAATTTTGAAGAAATTAGTCCTTGTATTCTAGCTTCTAATGCTTTAATCAAGAAACCTAAAACAATTCTGATTCTTGATCATTTGTATGAAAACTTTTTCCCCCTTTCTGGAACCATTGCTTCTTCGTCTTTAGTTTCTGAAATTTCATCATGCTGTGCTTTGGTGTGGATCTGTTTTCATCCGTTAGACACTCAGTGGGACCTTTCAATCTGGAAATGCCCTACAGTTCTGGAAAATTTTCTTGAATTATTTTTTTGATGATTTCTTTCTCTGTTTTTTTTTCTACTCTTTTTGTGGAACTCCTATAATTCACATGTTGGACATAAATTTGGCCTTAATTATTTTCTTTTGTTTTCTATTTTCCATCTTTTTAGTATTTTCTCCTCCTACTTCAAGTAACATTTTATCATAATCTTACAACATTCCTCTTTAGTTTTTTTAATTTTACTATTGTATTTTTACTTTACAAGAGCTCTCCTTTGTTCTCTGAATACTTTTTATTGTAGCAACCTTTGTGTGTGTGTGTGTGTGTGTGTGTGTGTGTGTGTGTGTGTGTATTTTGTGTGCATGTGTTACTGGAGATTGAACCCAGGGGCATCCTACCTCTGAGCTACACCCCCAGTCTGTACCCCTCTTTTTTTTTTGAAACAGGGTCTCATAAAGTTGCTGAGGGTCTCACTACATTGCTGAGGATGTCCTCAACTCTGTAATCCTCCTGCCTCAGCTTCCAAGGTATTGGGATTATAAGCATGTGCCACCACGTTCGGCTGTCGATTTATTTTTTATGATCATCTCTCTGAGCATATTAATGATTACTTTTAATTTTCAATGATTTCTTGTCCATACGTGGTCTGTTTTCTTTACTTGCCTCTTCTATTCATTTCCTCTTCTCCTCTCTCTCCCATGTTAAATGCTTTCCTCAGTGATCCTTGATTGTCTGGCGAATTTTTTGTGTGTGTGTGGTACTGGGGACTGAACCCAGGGGCCTTCTACCTCTGAATTACACCCCCAGCCCTATTATTTATTCTTTCTTTTGAAACAGGGTCTCTGAGTTTCAGAGGGCCTCACTAAGTAGCTGAGGCTGGCCGTGAACCCGAATCCTCCGGTCTCAGCCTCCCTAGTACTGGGATTACAAGCGTGCACCACCACGCCCGGCTCCTGGAGATTTTTTTTTTTTTTTTTTTTTGGGTTAC
>PVJS01037118.1:0-20095 GCA_004027185.1 Glis glis
GAGAGAGAGAGAGAGAGAGAGAGAGAGAGAGAGACAGGGAGAGAGAGAGCGAGAGAGCTGAGGCTGGCCGTGAACCGGATCCTCTGGTCTCCACCTCCCAAGAACTGGGATTACAAGCGTGCGCCACCACGCCCAGCTGGAGTTTTTTTAAAAAGAAGTTTTGCATGAAATATTTCATTAGTTAATTATTCCACTAATTGAAGGATAATAAAGTGATTTGGATTTCACAAACTCAGAAAATGAAAAACAAATGAGAATTTTTTTTCCATTTCAATCTGAACTGTCTCCTCGGTCTGTTTTTACAGAGGTATTTCAGGAACAGCTTGGGTCAACATACAGCAAGGAATTTGAGCGCGCACAGCACATCCTTGGAAAGAGTTCTATCAGCGCTTTTATCTCTCCGCCAACCTGAAATGCTGCTCACAAGCCGGAACGTCTCTCCATGCCGTCTCTCTTCAAGGGTGTTAAATTGCAGTGCAGCAGGATGAAAAGAGTCAGATTTTAATAATATCCAGTGTTAGATCATCAGCAAGATGACATTTCCTGGAAAGAACCATGTTATTAGAGTATTATTATTTGTCATGATTTGCTTGATACGATCAACAAAGAAGACGTAAATTACCCAAATGGGACTCCTGGCAGGGAGCTCCGTTCTCATTAGTAGAAGCATTCGTGGGCCGAACACATTTAAGTAAACACTGAGGCTGAACTTCATGTTGGAGAGGGGCCGTCCGTGGAGATCACAAGAATTTGTAAGGCCAAGGAATTCTGACTTCACACAGAGGGAATGAAACTACCCTGACCTTCGCCAAATTTCTTGGCAGCCTTACATTTAAGAGAAATTTAAAAGTCAAAATAACATAGTTTATATGATGTCACGGGCTTTATCATGCCATCTTTAAGATACTCAGACGGAATGGCTTCAACTCTGGAGCGCCGGCCTTTCAGAAAAAATACCAGGAAGATAGTGTGAAGGGAGGGGCAGAAGACTTCAGATTCCTTGCCGGAGGTCATCATTCAAGACAAAGCTGACAGGCTTTGAATGTGTTTCTGATTCTCAGTTTGCCGGTGAGAAAAACGCAATAAAAAACTTCAGCAATGACCAGAGATGGGTGAGTTATAAAAGGGGCTATCGAGCTGGGTGTGGTGGCGCACGCTTGTAATCCCAGTACTTGGGAGGCTGAGACCAGAGGATCAGGGTTTGCAGCCAGCCTCAGCTACTTAGTGAGGCCCTCTGCAACTTAGTGAGACCCTGTTTCAAAATAAAGAATCAAAAATAGGGCTGGAGGTGTAGCCCGGAGGTAGAATGCCCTGGGTTCAATCCCCAGTACTGCAAAAAAAAAAAAAAAAAAAAAGGTGGGGTGCTATCGATAATTGAACAAAACATACTCTTAGAAAAATGTAAGATAAAAAATAAGGAAACTTTAAGTTAGGCAAATGATGTTCTAATACATAGTCTCTTGACAGATCCTTGCCAATTCCTGCCACAATGAATGCCAATGTTGTTTCTTAAAAATCCTTATATAAACATAGGATTTCCATATCCCAGATGGTCAATGATCTAATTCAAGTAATATTTGATCCAAATCATAAATGGAAGATATTAAACAATTTAGAATTACTTGTAATAGCATTATGAACATTATTTTTAAATAATTATGAAAGTATTGAGACAATTCAACTATTATTTTTTGTTAAAAACATTGTTTATGCCGAGCGTGGTGGTGCATGCCTGTAATCCCAGTACTTGGGAGGCTGAGACAGGAGGATCGCAGGTTCGAGGACAGCCTCTGCAAGTAGTGAGACTCTCATCAACCTAGCAAGAGCCTGTTTCCAAATAAGAAATAAAATCAGGCTGGGGGTGTAGCTCGAAGGTAGAATGCCTTTGGGTTCAATCCCCAGTACCACACACAAAAAAACATTATTTATGTATTTATATATGTATATATGTATATATGTGTTTATTTAGTGTGTGTGTGTGTGTGTGTATGTGTGTGTGTGTGTGTGTGTGTGTGTGTGTGTGTGTTACTGGGGATTGAACCCAGAGGCATTCTACCTCTGAGCTACATCCCCAGCCCTATCTTATTTTATTATTTTTTTTTTGGTACTGGGGATTGAACCAATGGGTGTTCTACTTCTGAGCTACAATCTCAACCTTTTTAATTTGTTTTGTTTTGAAACAGGGTTATTGTGTGTTGGCTTCAAGCTTGTGATCCTCCTGCCTCAGCCTCCCACATATTGGGATTACAGGTATGTACCGCCATGCCTGACTTAAAAAGGTTATTTTTAATGAATAAAAATAAGATGCATATTCTGCCCTAATTTAAAAAATGATAAATTATACTGTAGCTCATCTTCCATATTTTACACTAAAAAATGAATCAGTCTTGAATGATACTCTTCTTTGCATAAAAGCAGTAGATTCACTCAGGGACTTGCTCAAAAAATGAAACTTTATGTAAAATGCCCCCAAGTCTAGCTAAGGAGATGGATCCAAGAGTAACACATTTATAGAGGGAATGTGCTATGAATTCACAAATGGGCCATAAACTGGTGGGGGGGGCACATGAGAGATGCAAAGGTTAGGGCCAACTTCTCCATTTTTAAAAAAATTAATGATTGATGGATACAATGGATTATCAGAAGGTTAGGCTTACCTACACTTCTGTGTAAGTTTCTTTCTTCCTTTCTTTCTCTTTGTTTTTTTTTTTTGTTTGTTTGTTTTTTGGTGGTACTGGGGATTGAACCCAGAGGGGTTCTACCTCTGAGCTACACCCCCAGCCCTATTTTACTTTTTATTTTTTAAAACAGGGTCTCACAAAGTTGCTGAGGGCCTCACTAAACTGCGATCCCCCTGTCTTAGCCTCCCCAGTACTGGGATTACAGGTGTGAACCACCACACCCGGCTGGTAAAGTTCTTTTTTGGACAGTCCAAGACACTAAGAAAATTGGATTGTGTTTATAAATGTGAACCTCCCTCCTCTTCTGTCTGTCTCCTCTCTCTCCCTCTCACTTTCCTACCCCTCCCACTTCCTATTCCCCCATCCTTTTGCACAGGGTAGAATTTCCAGGTCAATGCTAAATTGGGGTCTTTTTCTCAGTCCTTGAGGCAAAACACTTGGGCCTTCACACACCAGATTCTTTGGCTAATATTTGTTGAATTGGAATGTAAAACAAGTGGTTACAAATGGGATCCGAGCCCTTGGAACCCACAGGCTCATTTGCATTCAAGGCTGTTATCTGCATCGGAATTAGGTGAAGAGCCTGGGTTACAGTACCCATGGTTGTGTATCTGGAGCTACCAGAAACCCTATGGGCAATGTGGAAAGACGGATCTGGGAGCTCTTTCCTCTTCTGGGAGTTGTTCTCCACAGCTGGAATAAAGAGTTCTGAATTCCAGAATTCACTTGGGTAATTTTTTAACACCAGCATTAGGAAACATTTATGCTCACTCAAAATGTCCACATTCCTCTATATTTTCTTCAGCTCAGATATCAAACATGGGCATCCCTGGGGCCCTTGTCATTGGACTAAATCCAAAGCCCACTTAGTGCCTTTCTAACTGAATCTTGGGGAAGTTTCCTCTTCAGGACTGAGGCTGCGCAGGAAGTAGAAGAAGCCACTGGAGCTCCACGTCCTCCCATCACCTCCAGGACAGCGTCCACAGGCATGCTTTTTGGGGTTTTTTGTTTCTTTCTTTCTTTGTTTTTTGGTGGTACTGGGGATTGAAACCAGGGGTGTTTTACCTCCGAGCCACACCCCCAGCTCTATTTTATTTATTTTGAAGAGGATCTTGCTAAGTTGCTGCGGGTCCTGCTAAACTGCTGCAGCTGGCCTCGAACCTGCAATCCTCCTTTCTCAGCTTTCCTAATACTGTGACTGAAGGTGTACGCCACCATGCCTGGCTCTGAGGCACACTTTTAAAAATATTATCTTTGAAGCATGGATTCTTCTATCAATCTATAGCTTGTGTGTGTGTGTGTGTGTGTGTGTGTGTGGGTGTGTGGGTGTGTGTGTATGTGTTAGAAGGAATTGAATCCACGGGTATTTACCACTAAGCTACACCCCCAGCCATTTTTGCATTTTATTTTGAAACAGGGTCTTGCTAAATTGCTGAAACTGATCTTAAACCTGTGATCCTCCTGTCTCAGCCTCCCAAGTACTGGGATTACAGGTGTGCACCACTGTGCCTGGCTAATCTGTAGCATTTTATATTCGATAAAACACAGTTTAATAGCAATAGTACTATTTCTTTGGAAGTTCCTAAAATCTTACAGTGTCCTATAGTTATGACACTTCAAAGTGTCTCTTAATAGCCACCTGTGTCCTATATATTCCAAGTCCTGCAAATCACTATCTGACTTTCAATCTTCATGAGGCTCTATGACCTGGATTAGGACAGTACATTTTGTAAATAAATACAGACTGGTTTTATTTTGTTTTTGTGGTACTAGGGATTGAACCCAGGGGCATTGTACCTCTGAGTTACACCCTCAGTCCTATTTTATTTTTTATTTCAAAACAGGGTCTTGCTAGGTTGCTGAGAGCCTTGCTAAATTGCTGAGGCTGGCTGCAAACCTGAGATTCTCCTGTCTCAGCCTCCCAAGTCCTGGGATTACAGGCGTGCCCCACCATTCCTGGCTGTGTGGTTGTTTTTGAAGGCTAGCTTCTTATTCTTTGCCTGTGACAGCTACCACACAAAGTAATTGCAGTTAATACTTACTTAGTGTTGACTGTGTAGCAGCTGCCGCTCTAAGCATTTGGAATGTATTAAGTCACTTAATCTACACAACAAGAGGAAAATACAATCATTACTGCCATTTACCAGGTGATGAAATGGACATCCAGAGAGGTTAAGTAGTTGGGCGAACAGTAAGAATTGGGCAGGATTGTGAAGCAGCGTGGCATGGCTCCAGGGCCTGCGCACTTAGCCTCCATCATGGTCATGAATAGACTTATGATAACATAATTGATAAACACACAAGATGCTTAGAAGTCAAACCCCAAGCTAACACCGCGGAGAGCAACTCCTACTGTATTACTATCATGTTATATGATTCATTGTGTTCTGAGGTCTGCACTGCAGGGCTATAAGAGAAACTCAACAGATTTTAGTGTCTGGCTGAAAGGAACTCCACAGAGACGGGAAATCAATGCTGGGGCCAGGATGCGGGAGGCCAGGAGACCGTGAGCACCTTTGTTGTTTATTTTTATTTTTGGTGGTTTCTGGGGATTGAACCCAGGGACATTCAACCTCTGAGCTACACCCTCAGCCCTGTTTTTAAATTATGAAACAGGGTCTCACTAAGTTGCTGAAGAACCTGCAATCCTCTTGTCTCAGCCTCCCCAGTACCAGGATTGCAGGCACGCGCCACCACGCCTGGCTGACTACCTTTGTTTTAACTTCCCTGTGCTTGAGTATTTTTGTAAATTACCACACCTGTGTAATTGCCTTAGCTCTCCAACCCTATTATTCAATTTTCCTCAGCCTTTCCCAAAAATAGGTGTTGGCTATTTCGAATGTCGAATCTAACCTCAACGATCAGAGTTTTTTTCTCCACTGAAAAGTTTCAAAAGCGTACGCTGTGGTCTGTGAAGGTCATTCCCAAAGTGTTTAAACAGTGAGGAGCTGCCAGAAACACTGTGTGTTTTCCTGGACCAACGCCTTTATTTATTTATTTTTATTTTTTATTTTTTTGCAGTACTGGGGATTGAACCCAGGAGCATTCTACCTCTGGGCTACACCCCCAGTCCTATTTTTTCTTCTTTATTTTGAAACAGGGTCTGACTAAGTTGCGGAGGCCTCACTAAGTAGCTGAGGCTGGCCGAGAACCTGGATCCTCCTGTCTCAGCCTCCCAAGTACTGGGATTACAAGCGTGTGCCACCACGCCTGGCTGGACCGACGCCTTTAAATGTAGACATGCTCTTCAGATTCGTCAAAGAGCATGGATAATTGTTTTTAAATGTGGTTCGTTTCACAGTTAGAACCTATAGGTTACTTAAAATAGGATTAACCTCTTTGTACACTGCAGAGGTGGTTAAACTGCATTCCTATCATTTGCTCCCATCCTTCACGGAAAGCGAACTAATACGTTCTCCTTTTGGATTTTAGCAAATCCACAGTTGGTGGAGATATCATTTGGTTTTCTCTTCTAAAATTTTATTTCCATGTAATTATTCTGAACCAAGATCATGTCTAAAAACGATTCTCCTAAAAAAAGGAAAATTCCAATTTCTCCTAGGAATAAAAAATGGATTTATTTGAATAATTCACCAATACGCTATGATTTTCCCTTTATTTCTTGTTTTGCTTTGTTAGTGTTTTAAATCTATCAACTAGATTTTTAAAAGCTCAATTGTGTGTTGTTAGTCATTATTTCATTCAGCTGTTAACAGTGTTTTCCAGGTGCATTTAGAGATACAACCTTTTTTTTTTTTTGGTACTGGGGATGGAACCCAGGGCATTCTACCTCCCAGCTGCACCCCCAGCCCTTTTTATTTTGAAACAGGATCTGACTAAGTTGTTGAGGCTGTCCTTGAACCTACCATCCTCCTGTCTCAGCCTCCCAAGTACTAGGATTACAGGTGTTGTCACCACGTCTGGAACAAATTATTCTTTTGGTACCTACCCAGCAAGAGCCCACTCTTTCCCCTGATCCACAAGACAGGATAATGGGGAGACAGGGCCATGCTTGAGTTCTCAAAGGCCAGTTCGAAACTGGAGTGTGGCCAAACTCTTTTCTTTCTATCCCCCAAATCTGTATAGTTTTCCCTACATGTTCCAGGATTCAAAAATTTACAGAAAAGTCCCAGAAACATTTTCAAAGATTCACTTGTCAGCCTCTTTTTCTTTTCCTTCCTTCTTTCCTTCCTTCCTTCCTTCCTTCCTTCCTTCCTTCCTTCCTTTCCTCTCTCTCTCTCTCTCTCTCTCTCTCTCTCATCTCTATCTCTATCCCTATCTCTTTCTGTCTGTAATGGGGATTATATCCAGGGGCATTCTACCTCTGGGCCACATCCCCCACCCTTTTAACTTTTTCTTTTCTTGGTTTTTTTTTTTTTTGGTGGTACTGGGGATTGAACTCAGGGGCATTCTACCTCCGAACTACCCCCCAGCCCAATTTTATTTTATTTTTTTAATTTGGAAACAGGGTCTCACTAAGTTGCTGAGGCTGGCCTTGAACCTGCAATCCTCCTGTCTCAGCCTCCCAAATACTAGGATTTATAAGCGTGCGCCACCATGCCATCACTTTTTATTTTAAAACAGGGTCTCACTAAGCTGCTGAGGATCTTACTAAGCTGCTGAGGCTGGCCTCAAACATTCTATCCTCCTGTCTCAGCCTCTCAAGTACTAGAATTACAGGTGTGCCACCGCACCAGGCTCCACTTTGATTCTTGAATTTACATCCAATCAAGTAAATTTTAGAAAAAAATAATTCAGTTATTAAATGCTTATTAAAATCCATCATGCGTATGGTGCATAATAATAGCATTTTATCTTGGTTTCTCTGCCTTGGATTATTGCATCTTGCTGTTAATCCAAACATTTTAGATTTCCCCATAACTGAACGGGCATGGTTGAGTAGGCTGTTTTCTTTTGTTGCATTAATTTTTAAATTTTTTTAAAATTTAAATTTCAATCATCTACAAATTATCGGAAAGTAAACATATATATTTGTATATATATGTATATATGTATATATATGTATATATATATTTGTGTGTGTGTGTGTGTGTGTGTATGTGTGTATGTGTGTGTGTGGTACTGGGGATTGAACTCAGGGTCATTCTGCCTCTGAGCTATACCCCCAGCCCCATTTTATTTTTTATTTTGAAACAGGGTCTCACTAAGTTGCTGAGGCTGGCCACGAACCTGCAATCTTCCTGTCTTAGCCTCCCAGTACTGGGATTACAGGCGGGCATCACCACACCCAGCTGTAATTATGTATTTTATTAGGGTAACCCAAGGCATACTATCTCAGGCCTGAAAAGAGTGATTTACTTATCCCACACTTGGGATTTCTTGGGAGAGAAGTCTACAAGGAAATAAGGAAGCCGGGCGTGGTGGCGCACGCTTGTAATCCCAGTACTTTGGGAGGAGACCGGAGGATCCGGGTTCACAGCCTGCCTCAGCTCGCTCGCTCTCTCTCTCTCTCTCTACTTAGTGAGGCCCTCCTCAACTTCGTGAGACCCGGTTTCAAAAAAAAGTATAAAAAATAGGGCCGGGAGTGTAGCGCGGAGGTAGAACACCCCTGGGTTCAATCCCCAGTACCACAAAAAAAAAAAAAAAAAGGAAATAAGGAAATGGCAGGGGCATGAGCAAAGATGTGGCCTTCGAGGAAGTGAGGGTCGCCCTGGGGTCCGTGGCACGCCGGCGTGTGTCACCTGATCAAGGGACCCTGCCTTTGAGCTGCACTTGTGGCTGTGCAGGAGGCAGGTGCCTCCCAGGCAGGTGAGCTGAGGACACAGAGGGGGCGACTGTGAGCCTGCAGCAGCCAGTACTCTCTGCAGCTGGGGCTGGTGCCATCTGCCTGGTAAGGGGGTCGGGAGGCACCATGACCGGCCCCACGCAGCCGGGGAGGTGATCCACAGCGATCCCCAAGAAACCAGACACTGCAGCTCTGCTGCTCCCTGAGTTAGGAATTATGCACTTTACTTATTCATTAGTGAAGTCTAAACCGATCAGGGAAGGCAAATCTGTACCTGGCCGTGTTTATAAACAGAAAGGAAAGCAGAAGTAAACATTCTTCCCATCAGACTTTTGAGAAGTCTAAGTTCGTCGCTAATGTAGAAAACCTGAGATCAGGTTGTCCACCATCTCCTAACCTACTTTTAGTAACTTTTAGTGGGGCGTGGAGACCAGCTGGGGATAAAAATAACAACAACCAACTCCTGTTTTATTAGAAACTAAACGCAATGACTTTTAGAAAATAACTATTTTGTTTATTTGATAAAATGCCAAAACAAGTACACATGTATTGGTACCATTCACAATTATGAGAGATATCTAACGAAAAGAAACAATCATTTCGTCTCTACCCACCTCTTGGGGTTACCACTGTTAAGGGGTAGTAACCACCCATTTTGCTATGTGAGTATAAACATAAAAATATGCATTTGTAGGGTTTTATTTTCTATTTTTAACTAAAAGGTGAGTACCTTTCTATTTTTTTATATTTGGTACTGGGGATTGAACCCAGGGGCATTCCACTTCCAAGCTACACCCCCAGACCTTTCTAATTTTTGTTTTGAAACAGGGTCTGACTCCATTGCTGAGGGTCTCACTATGTTGCTGAGGCTGGCCTGGAACCTGCAACCCTCCTATCTCGGCCTCCCAAGTACTGGGATTACAGGCGTGCGCCATCGCGCCTGGCTGGTGAATACCTTTTTCAAAAGTGGATACATGACTTACTCTGGCCTGGGGTTCAGTGAGCAGGCTTGTGTTTACTCTACTTTCATATGATAAAAAGTTGACGTTTGTGCACAGGGACAGATTTAAGGGTTACAGGATGTCGTATCTGGTCAAGAAGAAAACATGGCCTTCGGCCAGGGTAAGAAGACACAACAGCTGCATCATGAGGTCGATGCCCTTGACCATCAGGTCAGGTTTTAGGGTTTTGAAGTACTCAAGATCCTAAATATTTTGAAGCCATTTTGGCAGAGAGCTGAAGTTCTTAATTTTTGTTTTGGGCCATATCTTTGGAAAACTATCTGTTGTTTTCTCTTATGACTCTATGCAAAGGAAGTACAAACATTTCCCTTCTGGAAGCAAGTTGATGTTTTACTTTGGTGGACATCGTCCTGAATCCCAGTGTCAGTGAACTGCTAGGAATGGGAAGTGGCCCATTGGAGACCTAGTCCTCTCGAGGGCCTGGAGCGCGAGGAACCTGCCTTGTCTACGCTGTGGCTTACGGCAGGTGTTGGACTTCTGATGGCTCGTCCACCCCCTGGCACTTTACTGGGCCCCACTCATGTTAAGTCCTACTTTACTGATGAGGAACCGAGGCTCAGAAGTCTATACAATTTGCTCAAGTTCAGACAGTTGGAAGGTGGAGAGTCTGCCTTTGAATCCGGGGTGAACTCCAAATAGCGTGTGTCCCCCATTGCATCTCAGATACCCATAATCCTCTGCCAGGGCTTAACCAGCTGCTGGTGATGACAAGTCTAGTTGACATCAAATAACTCTAACCAGGTCCTGGGGCGAGGGAAGAACAGGTGGGTGAAGGTTGAAGTGGGTCTGGTGAATAGAGAATGGGATGCCAGCTGGGACGATCTGGGGACAGCTCTGTGGCCCTGGACGAACCACCCAGCCTTGGTGGCCTCAGTTGCTCATGAAGGTGCCAGCAACAGAAGCAGAAGGTCCAGCAGTCACTTGCACTTCTGACTCTGTTCCAGGAAGGCTGGAAGGAGCAGCCACACAAACTCTATCCTGACGGGAGAGGCGGAGGGATGGCGGAAGGACAGGCTGGACGGCGGAGTGACTTAAGCCAAAGCTCGGAGATGAGTTGGGACAGGCCGAGCTCCTGAAGCAGTCACAGACTCACGATGTCCTTCACAAAGCAAGGCATCACCGTGCCTGGACAAAGGCTAGAGGTTGTCAGTGGAGGATGGGTCTGCAGATGCAGGCCGGGCTAGTGCGATGCTTGGGTCTCATTCCATCTATTTCCCCACCTCCAGTTGGAAGCTTCCCTATTATCCACTCTGAGAAAATGAATTAGAAATGTAATGGCTCTTTCTTTCTTTCTTTCTTTCTTTCTTTCTTTCTTTCTTTCTTACTGGGGATTGAATTTAGGGGCCTTCTACCTCTGAACTACACTCCAAGCCCTATTTATTTTTTTGTTTAAATTTTGAAATAGAGCCTAACTAAGTTGTTGAGACTGTCCTCGAACCTGTGATCCTCCTGTCTCAGCCTCCTTAGTACTAGGATTACAGGGATGCACCACCATGCCCAGCAATTTTCAAATTTTTTTTTGTGTGTGTGGTACTGGGGATTGAACCCAGGGGCATTCTACCTCTGAGCTACACCCCCAGCCCTATTTTATTTTTATTTTGAAACAGGGTCTCACTAAGTTGATGAGAGTGTCACCACTTGCTGAGACTGTCCCCGAACCTGCAGATCTTCTTGTCCCAGCCTCCCAAGTACTGGGATTATAGGCATGTGCCACCACGCCCAGCAATTTAAAAATAAGGTTTTTTTTTGAAACAGGATCTCACTAAGTGACTGAGGCTGGCCTCAAACCTGTGATCTTCCTGTCTCAACCTCCCAAGTACAGGGTTTACAGGCGTGTGCCACCATGCCTGGCTAGAAATGTGATAGTTCTTAGAGTGTAATTGGTCATACATGTTAAGTGCTACAAAGAAGCATTCCTTATTGACAAGGGAACCATCAAACATGGGCCGGGGAGCCGGGGACTCCTGCACCTGTGCTGTCAGGACCTTTGCATCCCCCCATTGTCCTTTTAGGTGTCACTTCCATTCCAGCACTGGTCATGATGGGCTAGTCATGACATGACGTGACATGATGGCCCATGGAGTTCTGGGGTGGGACTGAGGCCACAGGGGAGAGTGAGAAGTGAGCCACTGAGCCCGGCCAGCGGGACGCAGAGGCTTCTCACAGGAAGGGACATTGAACTGTGCCTTGAAAGAGAGGAAGAAGACAAGCCGGGCGTGGTGGTGCACGCTTGTAATCCCAGTACTTTGGGAGGCGGAGACCGGAGGATCCGGGTTCGCGGCCAGCCTCAGCTCTCTCTCTCTCTCTCTCTCTCTCTCTCTCCTTCCCCCGTCTCTCTCTCTCTCTCTCTCTCTCTCTCTCTCTCTCTCTCCCTAGTGAGGCCCTCCGCAACTTCGTGAGACCCGGTTTCAAAATAAAGCATAAAAAAATAGGACCGGGGGGTGTAGCACGGAGGTAGAACGCCCCTGGGTTCAATCCCCGGTACCGCAAAAAAAAAAAAAAAAAAAGAGGAAGAAGACAGAAGGAAAAACAAAACGGACGAAGGAATGTCACCAGGAAAGACTGAAGCTGAGCAGAGGACCAGACCTGTGTGATGCGGCAGAACCTTGCATGTGGAGAGCTGGAGAAGGGACACAGTGGCTCTTCATGTGTGGAGCAGTTTCTGGTTTTTAAAACACGTGAGTCACTCTGTCATGCCCTGAGACGTGGAGCGGGATTCTGAGTAAATCTAGGCTTGTGGAGAAATTACGGTTATAGGACAGAGAAAATGGGATGCAGTGGCTGATTGAAGCCAAATGGCAAATAGCCGGGCACGGTGCGTGACTGTAATCCCAGTACTGGGGAGGCAGAGACAGGGGGATCGCAGGTTCAAGGCCAGCCTCAGCAACTCAGCTAGACCCTCAACAAATTAGCAAGACCCTGTTTCAAAAGAAAAGAATAAAAAGGGCTGGGGGTGTAGCTCAGAGGTAGGATGCCCCTGGGTTCAATCAGCAGTACAACACACACACACACACACACACACACACACAGGCAAACTAGACACTAGGTTAATAGGCTAAAAAAAAAACAGAAGAGTATGGAACAGAGGAGGGGAAGAGGAATTGAAATGCAGGCTTCAAAAAGACTTTGAAATAAAATTGTATTATAAAAATAAATTCAGGTTTAATCTGAATCATCAGATATGATTCAGTCTTTAGAAAATAAAAAGTCAACTTTTATCATGTTGTTCTATGTTGAAACCCTGTTAATTGGTCTGTAAATTAAAACTAATTAAATGAACACACCCTACTTAGAGAGAGGCACAGTTAAGTGCTGGGCGTTTTTGACTTGGGTTAGAACTCTTGCCTGTGGACTGGAGGGGTGGAGGAGCAGCCCCGAATGAAAATAACTTCAATACATATTTAAACCATGACTCACTGCACATGCTCTTCATCTGAGGGCTCAGAAGGTGATCTGTCAGATGCGGCTACGTTAGTCAGCATCATTAACTCATCGAGCCTTTATGCCAAGTCCTTACCACCTTTGGTATTTTGTCAGTGGGTAGAAGGCCATGGGGCCACTTAAAAAATATTCATAAGAAGCTTGCCCTGATGGTGTACTCCTGTAACCCCAGTACTTGGGAGGCTGAGACAGGAGGATCACAGGTTCTAGGCCAGCCTCAGCAACTTACTGAGGTTCTCAGCAACTTAGTGAGACTCTGTTATGGTTTGGATTTAGAACGTCCCCCTAGAACTCATGGAGACAAGGCAGCCATGTTGGAAGTGGGGCTTGGTTGCTGAGGAGGGGCCCCGGGGGTGTGGCCTGGGTATTATAAATGGTCCCTCCTTTCCTTGCTCTCTCTCTTGCCTCCGGCCTCTATGATGTGAGAGCAGAGCCCTGTGCTCTTCTCTTTCTGCTCCTCGTGCCATGCCCTGAGCTCCCCAGACTTCACCCAACCTAACGTGGACTGAACCTGAACCCCTGAAATCTCCAGAATTGGGAGCAAATAAATTTTCCTTTCTCTAAGTAATGGTGATCAGGTGTTTTGGATTGTAGCAATGAGAATGCTGACTGAAACAGACTCTGTTTCAAAAATAAAAAATGAAATCAGGCTGGGGATGTATCTCAGAGACACAATGCCCCTGGGTTTAATCCCCAGTACACCTCCCCCTGCCAAGAATCTCCATAGGAAGACAAAAAACTAAGCCACAGCCTTGGCGTATTATGTGAGCATATACAAATTTTATTTTTATTAACCACATACATAAATGTTGGAGGGACTAGGAAAAAAATCACACAGTTCCCCCAAATAAAAATCTCCAAGTTACTTTTAGCTTTTCCCCGCTCCATCATCTGCTCTAACACCACCCCACCCAACCTCACACTAGTTCCATCTGCCACCAAGTCCTACTGAGGTCACCTCTGAAGTGTGCTGGTCTGTTCTCTTTTGTTCCCTACTGCCTCTGCTCTGGACTTGTTATCTACGTCTGTGGTGCTAAAAGTGGGATTCCCAGCGTTGCTGGGATCCCTGAGTTCTTTCATGGACCTGGGAGGCAAAAGAAGTATTTTCAGAGTAATGGTAAAACTTTATTTTTCCTCTCCTCCTTTAGGGAGTAGAAAATGGAGTTTTTCCTGAAGCTACAGTATGCAGGATGTCACATCTTTGATGGCAAATGGAATGTGTGATTAGACATTCTAGTGTTTTAATTTTTTTCTCAATTTAAATTGATAATATGGTAGAAATAGGTAGATGTAATGTCAAATGGAGTGTGTGCTTAGGTGTTCTAGTGTTCTAAAATTGTCTCAGTTTCTATTTATAGTGTGGTAGAAATAGATATAAGGGCAGATGAATGTGTGCTTAGGCACTCTAGTATTTTTCAAATTGTCTTAATTTTTATTTGTCATGCCATAAAAACAGACATAAATCACATAAATGAGAGCTCTTTGGGGTCCACAATATTTTTGTATGTGTGGTACTGGGGATTAATGACCCAGGGTCATTCTACCTCTGAGCTACATCCCCAGTCCTACTTTATTTTTATTTTAAAACAGGGTCTCACTAAGTTGCTGAGGGCCTTGTTAAGTTGCTGAGGTTGGCCTCAAACCTGAGATCCTCTTGTCTCAGCCTCCCAAGTACTGGGATTACAAGCGTGCACCACCATGCCTGACTCCCAATAATTTTTAAGAGTGTAAAAGGGTTTTGAGACCAAGTGTGTGAGAATTGCTGGCAGAGAGGAAAGCCTTACCCACTGCTCTCCCTCCTTCTCATGCTTCTCCAGTCTCATCCCTTATGCGGGGGATCTTCAGTTTGTCCCCAAACAGGCAATAGAGTCGTCTTTCTGAAACATAGGTCTGGTAGTCCCTGTGTGTTTGCAAACTTCCGCAGACTTTCTGCTTTTCACAGAATGACACTTCAGCTCAGCATTGAACAGCTGTCGTGATTTGGCCCAGATCCACCCTGTGCCTCATGCACTGCGCCCTGTCCTTGCTGAGCTGGGGCCGCAGCTCACTAAGGCAAACTTCACTGAGTGTCCTTCCTTAACACCTTCCCAGCAAAGATGAACAATCCCAGAATCTGTGTTCCCAAAGGAGAGTGGGCACACTCTTGTTTGCTGCTTCTCACAGTCTGACTTGTGTGATAACTGTGTAGATCTGTCTCTACCCCTTGGATGTGAATTTCTTAGGGACGGGGACCTTGTCTTGTTCAAACCTAGACAGTGCGAGGCTTATTACATTTAATCAAAAAGGACTTTGTTGGATGCATGATTGAACACGTCCTTTAATAACCAGATCCGATTATCTTCTTATGTGAGCATTTTGTAGTAGGTATGGATTTATTTATTTATTTATTTTTTTGTGGTACTGGGGATTGAACCCAGGAGCATTCTACTTCCAAGCTACACCCCCAGCCCTATTTTTTTATTCTTTATTTTGAGACAGGGTCTCACGAAGTTGCGGAGGGCCTCACTAAGTAGCTGAGGCTGGCTGCGAACCCGGATCCTCCTGTCTCAGCCTCCCAAGTACTGGGATTACAAGTTTGCGCCACCATGCCCGGATTTAGCTATACGATATTTAGACTGATTTTGAACCTGCTTACCTAATGAGTCATATAAGGACATTAGTCTTGTTTGTTGGCATTTTTGGGTTTGGATGAAATAGTATTGCTTAGCCCAACTACCCACTTCGCTCACCAAAGGAAGTACCAAATGGCCTGGCTGTTTCCTAATTACTCATCCACGTTCAAAGCATTAAGGCTTGTCATCACTGAGATTATTAAAAGGCAGATGTCCCTGGACTCTAGACTTCATCATGGCTCTGTTGCTTTTCGTTCGATTCAGCAAGTGCTCACTGAGCCCGCCGCTCCGTGGGTAGCTGGGATATGGAGATGAGTGACACAGAGCCTGCCTTTGAGATGCTCGCAGGCTAATATAGAAAAAAAAAAGACATAAACACGGCTCATCGTGATAAGGACGATAATAGGAAACAGGTGTACCCTAGTCCCCTCTTATCTGTGGTTTCATTACTCAAGATTTCAATGACATGTAGTCAACTCTGGGCTGAAAGTATTACATGAAAAATTCCAGAAATAAATAATTCATAAGTGTCGAATAACTTTTATGACCGACTACCATTATAACTACTCTATTTTATTAGTAGTTGTTGTGAATCTCTTACTGTGCCCAATTTATAAATTAAACTTCATCATAAGTATAGGAAAAAACTCCTAGTATATATATGGGCTCAATACTATCCTTGTTTCAGGGATCCCCATGGGGCCCTGGAACCCCGTGGATAAGGGGGAAACTACTGGAGAGCCAAAAGTGGTTCATTCTCTCTCGGGTGGTGGTGTGATGGTAAAGAAAAGTTCTCCAGAGAATGTAGCCCTGCAGGGAGGACCTTATGGCGGAATTGGAATTCCTGAGCTGGAGGGGTGTGGGGACGGGGACATGGTGTCCAGCAGGTGGACACTTGTCTTGAGGGAGGTGGTTTGGAAGGAACAGTTGGAGACCTCGATCATGCAGGTCTCATTTTACATGTTTGGACTTCACCCTCGAAGTGCTACAAGATTCCAATGGAAGAATTCTAAAGTTATTTGAAATAATAGCATCGGCATTGAATTAATTGTGTGCCCACCAGGGGTACTGTTTTGGTGGGTCCACACTCATCTGAGTATGTATACAAGTTCTGGTACATTTTATCTTGATAAATCAGTAACAGAAGTTTAGATCCCACTTCAAACAATAGATATTTTTTTTCTGGTGGTACTGGGAATTGAACTCAGGGGCATTCTACCTCTGAGCTACACCCACAGCTCCATTTTATTTTTTATTTTGAAACAAGGTCTCGCTAAGTTGCTGGGAGCCTTGCTAAGTTACTGAGGCTGTGCTTGAACCTGCGATCCTCCTGTCTCAGCCTCCCAAGGACTGAGATTATAGGCGTGGGCCACCACATCCTGCTTTCAAACAGTAGATGTTTTTAAGAAGGATCATTTCTGACCTGTGGCTTTCATTTATGTTTGAAAATCTTTATTGAGCACTTAATATGTACCTATGAATTTGGGAACAAAATAGACCAAACAGTGAACAAATCAGACAAAAACATCTCTATTTTTATTCATTGCATGTTCTAGTTTTCATCATGTGTAGTCCATCTTGAAGGTCTGTGTGAACAAACTGCCCAAATATTTAGGTGGGAAGGAGACCCTACACCCTTTCCTTTCTGGTAAATAACCTTCCTGAGAGGTGAGATGTCTGGGAGAAAAAGACATGTTGTGGCAAGCCAGGAGGTCAGTAGGCTACAACAGAAAACACCTGCTTTTCCTCTTGAACCCTTCACCAGTGGTTTGTTTAAATAGTCTTCATTTCGGCTGGGCGTGGTGGGCACACCTGTCATCCCAGTACTTGGGAGGCTGAGACAGGAGGATCACAGGTTCCAGGCCAGCACACGGTAACTTAGTAAGACCTTGTTTCAAAATAAAAAATGAAAAGAGCTGGGGGTGTAGCTCAGTGGTAGAGTATCCCTGGGTTCAATCCTCAGTACTGCACACAAAAAATAGTCTATGTTTCTTAGGACCGTTTGAGATTTACAGAAAAATTGAGAAGGTAGTATAGAGAGTTTCATATACCCTTACCCAGATTTCTCTATGATTAGCATCTTACATTAATATGGTGTATTTGTCACAATTAAGGAACCAACATCCATACATTATCCTAATTAAATTCCATGCCTTGTTCCGATTTCAGAAGGCCTTCTCCTGTGTCCCTTTTCTGTCCCAGGATCCTATCTGGGATACCGCATTACATTTAGTTGCTGGCTCTCTCTCGGTACTGGGAATTGAGTCCAGGGGCATCTTTCTCCAAGCTACACCCCCAGCCTCTTTTTTATTTTTTTTGAAACTGTGTCTCATTAAGTTGCTGAGGCTGACCTCAAATCTGTGATCCTCCTGTCTCAGTCTCTGAAGTACTGGGATTTAGTTTCGGTGTCTCTTAAGCTTTTCTTGGCTGTGACAGTTTCTCAGACTGGCCTCATTTGGGAAGTTTTGAGTAGCACTGGTGAACTATTGTGGAATGTCCCTCGATTGACGTTTGCCTGGGGTTTTCCTCATGTTTCCATTGGGGTTAGAGGTTTTTGGAAGACTACAGACATGAAGAACCATTTTTGTCTCATCTCATCAGATCAAGGGGTGTGCTACCTTCATGACTGATCACTGTTGATGCTGACCTCGGTCACCTGGGGGAGCGGGTGTTTGTGGGGTGTCTCCCCTGGAGAACACCTCCACCCCCTGCCCCACCTCTTTTTATACTCTCCTCTTTGGAGAGCAAGTTGCTATGGGAAGTCCACACTTGAGCGCAAAGAGTTCCGCTTTACCTCCATGAGGGCAGAGTAACTAGATGAGTTACTTGGAATTCTTCTGCATGAAAGATCTGCTTTTTCTCTCCCACTTATTTATTAAGCACCAGCAATTTTTATGATCACTATGAGTCATATGCTCAATAAACACATATTTACTTTTTTGTTCTTGTTGTGGTGGCACTGGGGATTGAACCCAGGGGCATTCTACCTCTGAGCTACACTCCCAGCCTTTTAAAAATTATTTATTTATTTATTGTTTATCTATCTATCTATCTATCTATCTATCTATTTATTTATTTTGCGGTACTAGGGATTGAACCCAGGGGCACTCTGCCTCTGAGCTCTACCCCCAGCCCTATTTTTTTATTCTTTATTTTGAAACAGGGTCTCACTAAGTTGTCCAGGGCCTCACTAAGTAGCTGAGGCTGGCCAGGAACCTGCGATCGTCCTGTCTCAGCCTCCCAAGTACTGGGATTACAGGTGTGTGCCACCATACCCGGCTAACACATATTTACTGAAGGCTTACTATATGCAAAGCATAAGTAATATATTGTTATTCAATAATCTTTTTACTTTTTCATAAATAACTTAAAATGAAGAGCCAGGCATGATGGCACATACTTGTAATCCCAGCAACTCAGGAAGCTGAGGCAAGAGGATTAAACAATGGAGGCCAGCCATGGCGATTTTGCAAGACCCTGCCTTAAAATAAAAAATAAAACAAGCTAGGGCTATAGCTCAGTGGTAGAGTTCAGTCCCCAGCACAAGGAAGGAAGGAAGGGAGAGAGAGAGAGAGAGAGAGAGAGAGAGGAGAATGGAAAAGAAATCTGTTTTCCTGTTCTACCTTTGATACTTTGCCTTTGAGGCTTCTGGTAATTAATTTCTCATTCAAGCCTCAGTTTCCTCTTCTGGAAAATCAAACAGTGGAATGGGATTTATTCTAACACATTTTTCCAGGTTTAAGATTGTAAGATCATATAATATATTCATAGGAACTGGCTTCAAGTTGTATAGAAAAGGGAATTAATTAGTAATGTCGGTGGTAGGCTGGCCCCACTCAGTGAAATCTGTTTAAAATCTTCCTTGTTATTTGCCTCGGGGAATGTATCTTTTGTCTACTCTATTATTTTCTTATGACTCAGACCTAAAATATATATGCCCAATGAAAATATCAAGTGGATGAAGTTAACCTTGTTAGTAGCCTAAGATATTTTATGACTGAGAAAAAAAATGCCTGACCATCTGCAATGACTGTTTTATGGATTTAATAGAAACCACTACCTATGGAAAAAGTAACCTGGGATAAAAACCAAGTGAAAGAGTTGGGATTCTAGTCTAGCGCCAGATGGAGGTGGTCTGGCCCTGAAAGTCTCCTGTGGACCCTTCCTTATTGGTATCTCTGTTGGGCAAAGGAAACAGGAAAAGAAAAGAAAAAGAAGAAGACATTGGATGAAACCTGAAGGCAAAAAGCACTGGTTAGATTTGAGAGAAAAAATGTAAACATTCATTCCTTGTTTCTTTTTATGCTTGTCTTTGGCCTAAAGGAAGGAGGCTGAGTGTGGGTGCCAGGGTGCTTGGCTTCATTTTAGGGAGCAGGCACTGTGGCTTGCTTCCTCTTCCTTCCTTCCTTCCTTCCTTCCTTCCTTCCTTCCTTCCTTCTTTCTTTCTTTCTTTCTTTCTTTCTTTCTTTCTTTCTTTCTTTTTCTTTTTGATACTAGGGATTGAACCCAGGGGCATTCTCCCAGGTACTGGGATTACAGGTGTACACCACCACGCCTGGCTCCAGCTAACCATTTTTAAGTGTCCAGTTCAGC
>PVJS01037119.1:0-20100 GCA_004027185.1 Glis glis
GGTACATGAGCCCCAGAACCCCACGCGTCATAGGGACATGAGCCCCAGAACCCCACGTGTCACAGGGACATGAGCCCCAGAACCCCATGAGTCATAGGGACATGAACCCCAGCATGCAGCGTGGACTGCCCTAGCCATCTCCTAGTCCCAGCACAATCAGGGTCGGAGAACAGTAGCGAAGGGCTTTCATCAACAACTCAACCCAGATGGTGTGGCCATGATACAAGCACCCGCGCTCACCACACTTTGTGCAGCAGCTTGGGGCAAAGAAGGACCTGGCTCTGCGCCTGAGAGGGCGGCCGGAGCCCTGCCCTGCACCAGCCGAGGGCCTCGAGCGCACGGTCCACACTGGACTCCAGGGATTCGGATCTGACATGGGGCACCGTGAGGCTCTACAGGGAGCTTCAGCTAATACTGAAGCCTGGAGACCAGCAAGTCCTGCAAGTCCTACAAGGCACTGGGGAAGCACAGGGAAAGAAACACGCTGGGACAGCAGCTGTCCCCTGACCTCACTGAGGTGCACCGCTTGGGCACCCGTCACCCCGGACTGTGGCACCTTATCCACACTAAGGGGCTCCCACGGCAGCCTCCTGGCCCCAGGTCCCTGGAGAGGCAGGGCGGGGCGCCCTGCAGGTCAAGGCCTTACTTCTCGTCAGCGTGGTGCTCCTCTGAGTCACTGACGTCGTCGTCATCCACCAGGTGGCCGAAGGGCTCCGAGGAGATGGACACCATGTTGGACAGGATGACCCTGCTGTCGCTGCTGCCAGTGAGGATCAGCTGGTCATGAGAGTGGTTGTAGCGGACGCTCCACACCCTGCAAAGGACATGGCGGCTGCTGAGACAAACATCCGTGGGCGACTCCACACACAGGCGTGGCCCCAACCTCCCTGGACTGGGGTCGTGCTGGTTTGGCCAGGTATCTGACCCCAACCAGCCAGGCCGACGGCAGGGGCTTGGCAGCAGGGGTAGGTAGACCCCATGTTGCTCTGATAGTCTCTTACGTCCCAACAAACAGAGACAAGAAAGACCACTGTGAGCTCACACCTGTGGAGGGAGAAGGCTTCCCGCCCACTGTTCCAGACAGGCTTTCTTTCTAAGATTCTAAAGTAGAAGCTGCCTCCCCGGAAGCAGAACACGGATCAACGATAACCATAACAGCACGAAGCCCCGCAGCACACTCCCACGCCAGCGCTGCCCAGGCCGAGACAACTGCTGGCGTCTCTTGAGGGTCAGGGACAATGGCTTGGGCTTGACACCTGCCACTTCCTTCTGACACGGGTCCTGAAGCCTGGTGACCTTGGCTCCTGATGG
Source organism: Glis glis (assembly GCA_004027185.1). Classification (NCBI taxonomy): domain Eukaryota; kingdom Metazoa; phylum Chordata; class Mammalia; order Rodentia; family Gliridae; genus Glis; species Glis glis. Next base: position 1,312 of record PVJS01037119.1, read on the forward strand.
TGCCAAGGCCATGGAAGCAGGGAGTGCATGCGGCACACCGCAGACGTGCACCGGGCATGGCCAGTGCAGCGAGGCTTTCTGCTCCGGCTGCAGCAATTACAGCCACGCACTGGATTTATCAGAACTGTTGACAGTGGGCTTTAAAGTGTTCCCACCACAGAAACATACAGCTTCTGAGGAGCACTTCACAGGATCCAGGGCCGCGGGCCTGGGAAGTGAAGGCCCTGTGCGGACCCTCCTCGCCTGGGGAGCGCTCCTCATGAGTCTGGCTCTCACTCTTCCAGGCTGTTCCTCCATGTTCTTGTGTGTGCGTACACACACACACACATGCACACGTGCACACCACACACTATTTGAGTTAAAAATGGATTCATATATACTATTGTACAACTTGATCTTTCTACTCAGCAGAAAGTACCCAGCATATGGTAAACACTCAAATAATATTTGAGAGAGAATGAATGGTCGTGGCATCCTTCCACATCCACACACGTACAGAGATCCCTCATTCTTCCTGACAGCTGCATAATCTCCGCGGCTTGGATGGCACCTAATTTACTTAACCGATCCCCTATTGATGGACATTTGGGTCGCTTCCCATTTTCATGCATTGCAAACAATGCTGTGTGAACATCTGTGCACGTTTATTTTTGCAGACTTGAACCGGCACTGTTCAAGAGAAAACAGAATCTAATGTTTTTCGTCTTTTCCTGCGCTTATAAATCACAAACATTCAGATTTGGAATTAGTGTTTCTTTAGGAAAAATAAAACTGGGTTGATTGAATGATTCACAGCAGCACAAACTAAGCTGGTGTGTGCCTTTCCAAATGGTAAAGTAATTAGCAAAATAAATTACATAATCCCCTCTTCCCTAAAGCGGCATGCAGACAAGTCACTCTACCAGTGGGAGTGCTCCTCCAGGGTCTTCACGGGCTCTGTGACATTGCGGGTGTCCCAGAACTTCACCTTGCAGTCGTCGCCGCAGCTCGCTAAGTAGTACTGCTTGTTGGGATTGAAGTCCAGGTCGCGCACCAGCTGCCCGTGGGCATTCTCTATGCAGTATATCTGGCTGAGGGAGGGAAAAGGAACAGCACATATAAATATTAAATGGATTATGGAAAGCCACCGAGCCCTGCAGGCATGTCTCAGTCTCCCAAGGCCCTGTCTAAGCCCCCAGCCCGGGGGTACGGCTGGGCGCCCCTGCTGGCAGCTGAGCCAGGGCAATCCCAGCCTGGGGCGCCTGGGTCCCCTCTACACTCCTCCCCTGCAGAGGAGGCTGGGCACGGGCACCAGAAGCCTCTCACGGCGGTAACGCAGCTCCAGTGTCCCAGGAGTGTGTCTGCGATCCCAGGGCGGGCTGTGGAGGTGACACTGGCTTGCAGCTGTCAAAACGTGACTCAGTGTCTTGAGAGCGAGCGTGCGCCAGAAGGACGGCAACTGCCACGTGGAAGCTGAAACGGGCTTTGGAAGGACGTGATGAGGAAGAAAAGAAAGGAAAGACGTACAGGGGAGGAAAGTGCAGCGAACTGTGCCGCTGGTACTGAAAGATGCAGTGGAGAGAGAGGGAGAGAAAAGGAAGAAGAAACTGGAGAGCTATGAAGGCAGCATTGGCCACGGGGGGCTTGATCTTCATGTGTTCACACCCTCCATGTCACCACTCGGTGGCCCGTTCTAAAGACAGGAGGTGCGGCAAGGGAGTGTGTGTGTAATTAGCCACATGGTGGTTTACGGTAAGTGTGTTCACATGTATACACACACGTATATGCACGCGTGCACACCTATACACAAGCATGCACACATGTACCCACGTGCACACACACACACACACACGTGCGCACACATCTAACTCAATCCCAGATCTCCCAGAATTCAGAATATTCTGCCCATTATGTCTCTTTCTGTTGCCATGTGCCCAGAACAGGGTGAGTCATCAGTAAGACCGGACAGTGGCTGGAAACAGAAGGCCCGCACCCGGGTCAGCACTGGGCCGTGGCTCCTGTCCGTGCTGCTCTGACCCCCCCCCTTGGTGGGACCCCAGTGTCCCCAGCATCGTCAGCTCCTCGCACAGTGGTGGTGGCGTCAGTGGGGGTGGTGAGCGACCAGGAAGTGGGATGCCTCGTAATCGCCTTTCAGGTGTTGGAAGACCGGCACAGTTCCCTGCTCGCCAATGTAACGTCAACTCGATTCCTCTCACCCCCGCCCCCTTGGCTTTCCCAACCCTAAGCCACTTTAAATCTTGAACTGGCCTTTTATTCTGTACCTTTCCAATATCCTAACTTTTTTCCTAAAATAAAAACCCCTAAACCTTAAGGTTTTTTTTTAAAGTCAAATGGACAAAGGTGTAAAATTAAAAATGTAGAGCATCCCTAGGGAAATGGATGGGCAATCAGATGTGCGCTAATTATGAACTGAAGGCTTGCTGCGGGCTCCAGTGGCAGAAACGTTAACAAAAGCACAACACGTCCTAGAAGAAACACTAATGGTGTCTGCCTAGAAAAGATCCTATACTGCTCGCCAAAGGACAAGTGATGGCCAAGAGGAAGGAGTGGCTCTTTGCTTGCTGTGGTCACCTCTCCCTGCGGCGTCAGCTCCTCCTCAGAGATGCCTGGCACAGGAGGCGCCTGCAGGGCTGCCCACCAAAGCCGTGCGCATCTCACTTTTGGTCTGTAAGTCAGTCTTCGGGTTTCTGGTCGCATCCTTCGAATGGCAGTGAGGAGAGGAGAGAGGACCACGGGACATGGAGGAACGGGCTTTGCCAGGGGACCCGTCGTGGTCTGAGGCCACGGCTCCCAGCTCAAGGAGGAGCCACCCAGCCCTCGGTGCAGGTATGCGCGAGCGCAGGGAAGGCCGGCGGGTTATTTAGTAGCCCCTGGATTTTCAGAGGGGCCTCGGAACTGAATTTAAAGACGTGCCCCCATCCTGAAAGCAACGCGGGTTATTACATGACATCCGTCTCTTCAGCTTAGTGATAAATTATGGTGTGCTGAGGGGATAAACTGCATCTTAAAAAAGCATGTGCGGGCTCCCGTTGCCATGGCAACAGACATCCCACCATCACTCCTTTGCCTATCAAAACCACAACTGGAACAGAAAAATCGCTCTTGTTTGTTCCATTAGAACTGTTGGCTGCTGCACATAATTACTTAAATGACAAAATATGACTCCCCGGTAGGTACGCCTCTCAAAAGCACAGAGGTGGTCAAGGACGGCTCCGCGAGGGGGCTGGAGCAGGGGACTGCAAGGCCACCCTGCAGCAGCTCGTCATGGAGACGGGGCATCGCTTCACGTCACTCGTGGGCATCATCCAGCCCTGGCCTTGGCTCATTATAAACTGCCAGTCACGCCAGGCTGGCAACACCAACAGCACGGTCAGCTGAGGGTGCCGGCTCCACGCAGGGGATCTGCTGGCCTCGTTTGGGAAGATGGCTTCCCACAGCAGTGGGAGGAGGACAAACCAACCCCACGCCCCCAGATCCATCTGGCCTCAAATCATGCGGCACTGTCATGGCTGTGTTCAGGGAAGGAGGGGAGGACGGGGTGGGGGGGAGGCAGGGATGGGCGCGCGGGTGTGCCACTGACCTCATGCTCCGCGTGTCCCAGCCTCGGAGGGTGGTGTCATTGGCTGTGGCCACCTGGGTGCAGTTGTGGTGGGGGCTCCACCGCCCCGAGGTGAACTTCAGCTGCCCCTTCCCTTCCAGGGATGCCGAGCTGGCCAGCTGGGAGTACCAGGGGATTTTTCAAAGGAAGAAGAGGAAAAGAGAAATTTGAACTCTTTTTGGAAAAATTCAAGAGGACAGCTTATGCTCTCCGGATTTTATGGAAAATAACTATTAGAATAATTAGGAAGCTCTGTCTTTGTTTTCTCCCCTTGAAAGGCACGAATGTTTGAACCTTATTTGGGGGGAAAAAAACATAAAACTGAGCACAGCGAAAAATAGAAGGCGTATTAATAGAGCTCTATTACAGAGGACTTGCTTGCAAATGTGTGATTGAAGACAATCAGCTCAGACTTGAATAAAACAATATGAAGTAAGTCAGACATCTGGCTTTCCCCAGACAGAGACAGAGCAAGTGGAACCCACATGGCCGTTCTGGAACGACGGAAGGGCCGATTTTACCTCATCAGATGTTGTCTGCAACACACTTCCTCTCTGCCCTCAATCGCCAGGCTCTCCAAGTCCTTACAGGGGGTTAAGCAGCCACAGGTGCGGGCACCCACGGGGAACTGCCCCTTGGGCCGCCGTCTCCTTCAGCCTGGTTGGGAGCCTGCGAGAAGGCCCGTCCTGGATCTCCTCTGTCCACTCGCCTGGGATTTATGCACAAAGGACCATTGTGCTGGGCCATGATTCGTCCCAGTTTGGGTCTGAATACCTACTCTCCGGGTGACTCCTGAAGGCAGAGGGTCCAGGCCTGCCTCAGTGGCGCTCTCTGTCCCCCCACATTCGCAAGCCCACCGTGACTCCAGTCACTTAAACCTTCAAACAACTACGCCCTGCAGCCCTCTGAGAAGCCGCGTGGTCAACCGTCCAGGGAGGCTGGCCGGGCCGCGGGAGCCCTGGACAGAGGCCTCAGAGGGAAGGTCTTGGGAGTCCTGGAGAGGCAGTGAGGGGCCCGTGACAGTCCTGGCGCCGATGTGTGTTTGTTCTTGTCTCAGGATTTATTGAAGGCCCTCGCTGAGCGGGGATGGTAACGACTGTCCAGACTTGAGGTGAGCGAGGCCTGGACTTGGGAGTGAGCGGCCAGTGTCCAGGGGGTTTAACTGGAAACCACAGGGCTCAGAGTGGGTCGGCAGCAGCACTGAATGGAGGAGACACGGGCCCCAGGAGGAAGCAGCCACCACCTCCCCCAAGCCGGAGGACTTGATGCTTGAAGCACACGGCCAAAGGGCCTCCTTCCCCTCCCCAGTAGAGGGTCCAAGGCTGGAGTTACAAGACCCACCCCCAGCCGTATGAAGAGACCGGGGAGAATGGAGAAGCCAAGCAGTCCCAGCCTGGTGTGGGAGGGGGCGGGGTCACTGAGGGACACACGGACGCCAAGTCCGGACAGGAGGGAGCGGAGCTGCCCGGAAGGGCTGAGACGACAGCTGTTACTCCCGAGGCCCGCGAGATGCTCAGGAAAGCTGTGCAGAGCGGGGGTGAGAAGAGCCGAGGGCAGGTGGACACCAGAGACTAGTGGTGGAGGGGACACCAGAGAGACACCTGGCAGAGAACGGGAGCATCCCGAGGCTGGTGAGGAGGGCCTCGTCCAGCCTCCTCCTCCAGGACGCCTGCTCCGGGGCCACGGTGAGGACTGCTGGGGAAGGCAGCCCTCTCCTCTCCAGGGAGACTGCCTGGCTGAGACAAAGGATGGCGGTGACTCTTGAGAAAACGGGCCTCCAGTGTGAGCTCCCCGTTACCCTCCTACGCACGGCGGCAGGGTCACAGCCCCACAGAGCTCCACTCTCTCCTCCAAACAGCTCTGTTTCTCTACCTGTCCCAGAAAATCCCAGAAAACCTGCCTCCCCCAAGGCCCATCCTGCCCAACTCACTTAGCACATTACTCAGAGGCCCGAGTCCCAGCTAGTCTCAGTGCCCACTGCGCATACACCACGTGGCACCCCTTGATCCTCCCGACTAAAAACTAACAGGCTGTTTCCGTTCTGTGCAAAAGTGTCTGTCGTGTGCCTGCTGGGGACACTGGGAGGCATGGTGGTGCCAGGGAGAGGGACCAAACAGGAAGACATCACGAGGATGCAACAGAGGAGGAGCAGAGAAATGCTAGGCCCTGGGGGTTCAGAGACCACACACCCGCCGCCACTGGCGGACAGTGAGGGCTCGGAGCAGGCATCGGTGGGGCAGGCCCTCGGACGTGTGCAGTATCGAAAGGTGAAACGGGGTCGGGGGGGGGGGTCTGTGGCAGTGGCCAGAACACACACACACACACACGTGAGACGGCCCGGTGCCGCACAAGGCCCAGGAGCAGCAGGCTAGGACACTGCCGTGCGTGTTTGAAACCGCTCACAGGCAGGACACAGCAGCGAGAGGCAGAGCTGCAGGGTCAGGTCCAGGGCTAAGTGCTGCCCGTGTGGAGAGCCAGGGTGCTCCCAGCGAGGTGTCGGGGAGGAGAGGCTGGAACAGAAAGGGTGAGAGGGGGTCAGCCCAGCAGGCCGGGGACTGCGCACTCTGCCCAGGATGCCTGCAGCTCACAGCAGCTCAGAAACTGGACTTGGACTAGCTCGAGGAGAAGGGAAGCAGAGCCTCGGACGCCCAGGGTGCGTCGGGACCATGGTCAGAATGATGGCCGGAGGTCAGGGATCATGAGCACCAGAGAGCCCCCACACACAGCCATGCCCGCTCCTCTCTCCACCCCACCCCGGCCTCCCTCATTCCAGGGAGGGAGGGTCCTCACATCCAAGGGCAGGAGGCAAAGGTCCCCAGGGTACCAACTTGACCACTCCCTGGCCAGGTGCCCAAGGAGAGCGAGCGGTCCCTCGGACCTCACCCAGGCTTCCTGGAGGATGCCAGCGGGCCTGGTGGCTCGGGTGTCCTCCGGAGACAATCTGCGATGGCTGAGTGTGTGGGGTTAACGAGACAGGATGCTCTGCTAGGGAGACAGCGGCGCCTCCTGCCCCCTCCATCCTGCTGCACCAGCTTCTGCAAGCCTCTTTCTGTCTGTCAGCTCTGCAGGGAAAAGCTGGGTTCCCCGCAAGGGTGCAGCGGTTTTAAGCTGGCATGGGGGAGGCAGGCTCCTGGAAACGCTCATCACGGGGAGACCACACGGATGTGGGCACAGGCAGCCCTGCAGGAGGGCTTGCTTGGACTTCAAGGGCAAAGGATGGGGAAGTCTGAGGAGGGAGCCATCACCCCAAGTCATGTGGGAAGGAGAAGATGGTAGCAGAAAACTCAGGACATGGCACCTAAGCTTGGAGCCACAGAAAGATGGCCAAAGCCAATTCAAGAAGAGGTCAAAGTAATCCCTTCCCCCTGCCACAGTGGGATAGTTACCTAGAGAGAGGTCTGTAGCAACGTGCCTCAGGAACCAAAAGGGATTCTAAAATGTACATCACTAGAGACAGAGGGCGGCTAACTTTTGCAACTTAAAGTTAGGTTCAATGTTTTAACCTCCACATAAAAAATACGAATGAAGAAATATTTTTTGTAGTATCCCCTTTAGGTAAAAAAGTCTAATTTTTATAGGTGCTATTTCAGTTCTATGAAGATATAATTACCAGATTAATGATTGCTCATTGATGACAATGAATATATTTAAAAAATTTAAGATCAATAAGCAGGAATAACAAGAGCATTGAATGTGTTTTCTAATTTTATCAGTCAGCTTTTTTGTTGCTGAGACCAAAACACCTGACAAGAACAACTTAGAGGAGGAAACGTTAATTTGGGCTCATGGTCTCTGAGAGGGCTGGCCGACTCCAAGGCAGAAACATCATAGTGTCAGGAAGTGGCAAAGGACAGATGCTCAACTCATGGTGGCCAGAAGCAGAGAGAGAGAGAGGAAGGGAGGAGGGGACCAGGGACAGATAGTCCTCACGGCCACGTCCCCAGTGACCCACCTCCTGCAGCCATCCATATCATAGTCAACACAAGTTCTAATCAATTTCCTATTACACATGGTGGCGCACTATCAAACGTCTCTAAAAGGCGACAGAAGTTCAGCAGAGTGACCTGGACAAGCTAATTCTTGGCGAAGCTTGGATGAGAAAAACACCACAGCACCGATCCAGAAAGCGGGGTCCTCTACAGAATCATCTTGCTACCCACAAGAAGCCCCCAAGGAGCCCAGGAACCAAGGCCTTCGTCCACCCACCCAGGAGGGGCTGCATTCTGTGAGAGCCACGAGGGTCTGTCTGGACACAGATTCTCCCCAGCCAAGACTCTGGTCAACCCCAGCCCAGTTGAAACTAGACCACAGACCCCTGAGTCTCCCCGGGACCCCTGTGGAACTGTGCCTGGATTCCAACTGTCCACGCAAAAACCATGAGCTAATGGATGGGCTGAGGCCTGACTCAATGCACACAGGGACCCCAGAGGAAAGGGGAGCCCCGAGCGAACCTCATCAGCTCAGAGACGGCCCCGGTCCTCCCCTCTCTTCACAGGTGGGAAGACTAGAAGGCAGACAGGGAAAGGGACTGGTCCGCATGGCGCAGCCGGCTGGAGGAAGCGCTGGGACCTGTGTCCTGACTTGGCTCCGGGATCTTACTCATGTGTGCGCTCCCGAGGCCAGGAAAACCACACCCACAGGTACAGAGAAGTCTGGAAGGTAAATCCTAATAAAACCCGAGAGATTTCACATCAATTTTGGCGGGTCTGTTCAGGGCAGACAGCACGGCTAAGTTGTAAGGTTAATCAATCACGTTTTTGGGTTTCCTGGTGACATGGAGACAGAACTCAGCAGGAACTCCGCGGAGCGTGATGCACGTGGTAATCTGTTTTCCAGCATTAAAGAGAAATATGCAGTGCTTTCTGGTCCAAAAGGAATGATTAAAGGCCTCCCACAAGCCTTTCAGATGACAGGCTGTAACGCCAGGGCTGGAGCAAAGGGGTGCGCTCCCGATGAGGGGGCGCTGCGCCTCGCGCCCTCCCCGTGGCCCGTGCGCACATTTGGGGACGGTCTCAGCATCAGATTTCCAAGACGCGAGGCTGCACTTCCTGCCTGAGCCCAAGGCGCCAGACACAGTGCGAGCACAGCGTGCGTCCATGGTCGGCTCCTGTGAACCTGCCAGTCCAGACCGGGGACGAGGAGGGCCAGCTGAGAAGGGCAAGCTGCACCCTGTCCCTTCCTGGGGGAGAAGGTGACACGACAGCAGGGCTGTGGGGCCTAGAGCGTGGGAGGGACAGAGCACCCCACGCAGGCCATGACCACCTGCTCCGAGCCCCTCGCCACCCTCAGGGCCTGGGGCTGCTCTAGCCACGCATGATGGACTCGTTCCCTCTGCCAATGGCTAGCTTAGGAGTGTCATGGGTTCGAGTCTAACACCTGGACAAAGATACTGCCAGGGAGGGGTTTACTTATGAAGAGCAACAGATAAGTCCGCTCTCTCTTCGTTGGTGTTGTGGGAGTCTGGATGCAATGGCTGGAACTGCTGTAGTCACCTTGCAGTTGTAATGACAGACAGCCGTGACCTGTGGACATGGTAGAGAGGGACACTGCGTGGCATTGCTGCTGCTGAGGAGCTCAGTCAGCCCTGGAGTCACCTCATTTCCATGTCTCTTGTCACAGGAGATAATAAAACTGCCTCGCTGTCGAAGCTGTTTCCTGTGCTTTGCGACCAAATGCATCCTAACTCACACGTGCAACGCTCTTGAAAACACCACCTCTGGGCGCTCTCCTTCCCTATCTCAGGGCGAGGCGTCCAGCCCGGTGCTGAATGAAACACCTGGCATGAATCCCAGCTCAGGTTACTTGGTGTCTCTGCCGTGTGGCTTCCTCCCCTGTGACCTGCGTGCAAAGGAGGCAGCCGAGCTCCCACGCTGCAGGGCTACGGGGACCGGAGGAGGTAACAGACAGCGCCCGGCACGGAGTGACGCCCCAGTGTTGCTGTGGCTTGGTAAACAATACCTAGGGACACTCACAGGCGCTCTGAGCTGTACGGGGGACAGGGACGGCGCAAGGCGGACGCTGTCTTGCGGAGCACACAGTATGTGCATGGTCACTGCGTTCCGATGGAGGTGGTGGAAATAGAATTCCCTGGAGGGTCCCTGAGGTCTGTTGCCACCTGCAGGACACCAAAGTAAAAGAAGAGGTCCAGGATCTGGTGAGAACTGGGCTCACATGGAGGATGCTGGGAGCCAAGCTCCTGTTTCGAGACTGCAGAGCTGGCAGTACCAGGGCCTGGAGAGAGGGCAGAGACAGGGTCCTGCCAGGGTCACGGGGACCAGAGTCACGTGGGCAGTGGGCTCCTAACCCCTGAGTGTGGCACTGCACACCCGGCTCACACTCAACACACACACCCAGCGGGGCTGGGGTCACCTACACACCGTAGGGGGCAGCGTCCCCCCAGGAAGGCAGATTATAGGCTGTACGGAACTGACCTGCTCCCAGAAAACAGGAGTCTTCCTGTGTTTAGAAAATGCGCATGGCAGCCAGTGCCAGGACCAGGTGAGAACTTGGTGCCCATCATTTACTTTTAGTTTATTTCAAATAGGACTCTATTTGGAAGAACAGAACTGAAAGCGGCTTTGTTTATTCTTCCTTCGGCTACATCAAAATCCAACCTCCTTCTGGAAACAATGTATGTCCCAGCCCCTAAATGCAAGCTGACCTTGGCTCTACACACTCAGAACTGGGAAGGCCATGCATGCAGATTTATACATTTTTACCAAGGTGGACTAGAATTAAAAAATAAATAAAACCAAAACCGTAACACCAGTTCACCATGAGTCATGTGTTGGAGAGATGTACCTAATTATACTCAATTCTTTTCTTTCTTTCTGTGGTACTGGGGATTGAACCCTGGGCCATTCTACCTCCAAGCTACCCCCCTAGCCCTTTTCATTTTTTATTTTGAAACAGGGTCTCACTTTAAGTTGCCCAGGCTGACCTCGAATTTATGATCCTCCTGTCTCAGCCTCCCAAGTACTGGGATTACAGGCCTGTGCCACCTGGCCCGGCTCTACTTAATTCTTTAGGCAGGAAAAAAAAAAAAGATCTTGAAGAATAATAAAGGTTTACAATACTAAAAGCACAGCAATAATAAAAATACACTGTATCCTTCATGTTCGAACTGTGATTATAACTTACTGATTTTAGAGACAGCTATTTAATCATGAAGTCAATGCTGACTGCTTTTTGATAACCTAATCTCTTTCCTCTGTACTTCCTGTCTCTATACTAGGACTTTCTTGGTGACACTCCTATTGGGTGACCATCATCGATAATCTGGTGTTGAAGATCATGTATTTAGCCACTCCATACATGCATGTATCCATCCATCCATCCATGCGCTCATGTTCCATGCATATGTTTATCCATCCACCCATCCATTCACTTTAACCATCCATCCATCCATCCATCCATCCATGCACTCATGTTTCTTTTTTTTAAACATTTTTTTTATTTTTTATTTTTTTATGTTTTTATTGGTGCATTGTAGTCTCACATCACAATGAGTATCAGTTTGCTGTTAACATACATGCACACAGCTCTTGGTGTCCCTCCCCCCGCCTCCCCCCTGCGTCCCCCCCCACATGTAGCACTGAGAATGATGTTGGTATAATTTCATATATACACATTGTTTATGATAGTAATTCCATAGATTCACTTCTTTCTTACCCTTCCCCTTCCCTTGTACCCCTTCCCTTGCACCACTGAGGGTTCTCCATTGTCATTGTAGTCCCTTTTGTGTCCCCACTACCATGTTTCATGCATATGTTTATCCATCCACCCATCCATTCACTTTAACCATCCATCCATCCATCCATCCATCCATGCACTCATCCGCCATGCATACGTTTATCCATCCACCCATCCATTCACTTTATCCTTCCTTCCTTCCTTCCTTCCTTCCTTCCATCCACCCACCGATCCATTCACTCCTTCCTTCCTTCCTTCCTTCCTTCCTTCCTTCCTTCCTTCCATCCACCCATCCATTCACTCCTTCCTTCCTTCCTTCCTTCCTTCCTTCCTTCCTTCCATCCTTCCATCCATCCTTCCATCCACCCATCCATCCATTCACTCCTTCCTTCCTTCCTTCCTTCCTTCCTTCCTTCCTTCCTTCCTTCCATCCATCCATCCAACAGCTCTGTGCTGGTGCTTGGCATGGTCCAGGCACAGTGAGAGATGCTATCCTCACAGATCTCCACTGTTAAAATCTTGCAATCCCTAACTTACAAATGTGAATGCAGATACTTCAACAGGCCCAGCAACCAACCCAGACTCATCCTGTTAAAGAGTGGCAGAAGCAGGCCTGATGCTGAAGCCTATAGCGTGGCCTTGACCCGGGCGCTCTCGCTGCCTCCCTGGCCCCTCTGTCCCTGACCCCTGCCTGTCCCAGACTGCTCTAGCAAAGCCCAAACTTCCAGTCAAGGCATCCTCTAGGTACTCTAGCCCTAGGGCCGGACGGCAGGTGAGAAAATGGCAGAGGCTGCCCCTGTGGCCACAGCTCCAGCAGCGTGTCACCAGAGAGTCCTGGCTGGGACCGGCCTTCTGAACATGAGCCAACACTGAGCCACGTCACGGTGCCCAGTGGCAGCAGTGACTTTTTCTTAAACACACTCGGTCCTTTATAGAGATGTGGAATTGACTCCTTATTACCAAAAAGAAGCCTTCTGAGAGTCTGGGACACCAATGCTGTTGTTAGACACCAACACTTGGATACATTTTTAAAATGCTTATGGTTTTTATTAATTTTTTATGGTGCTGGGGACTGAACCAATTTAATTTTTCAAGATTCAACAGGAAGATTAAAAAATATTAGTTATCTCTAAAGTTTACAGAGTCAAAAGATACAGGTATCTGTTGTACAATGACATTAAGATATGCCACTTGGTAAATTATTAACTCCATAACTTCTTAAAGATTACTGTTTTTTAAAAACAGATATCCCAAAACATAAGCTTAAATGCCCGCTGCCTGACACCACGGCTCTAGTGGTCACATTAAGGACATGGCCACTGCAGCTTCTTCCTGAGCCCCACGAGAATGCCAGTTCCCACAGCCCCACTAGCAGCTCCACCAAGCTTGTTAGCAAGCTTGCTTATGAGAGTTTGCTCCAAGGACCTTTGTCCAGAAATGAGACTCAGCCGCACAGGACACGTTACTGCCCGTGAAGACACTCAAGCGGTCGCAGGTCGGAGGCCTCCCGTGTGCTGAAGGAGACCGGCGGCCGGCCAGGAGGACATCGGCGAGAACCTCTGCTGAAGGAGTGGACGGAACCCCAGCTCTGTCTCTCAAGCCACGTCACCTGCACAGTCCCCCGGCCTCCGCAAGCCAAGTGAAAGGTCAAAGCACACGACCACCAGCTCTGCGCCTTGGCTTACGTGGGCTACACTTACATTGGTGAGAAATGACAATTTATTGAAAAAGTATGACTGTCCCCAGAGTGAGCTCAGTACCTGTCACTGCAGATGGGCCCTAGCATCCTGGCACACTTAGGCATGACTGGGTTTTACAGTCCTAGCGCAGCCCAGGTCCCACAGGACACGCACAGCGAGCTGCCGGCCACCCCGCCTGCGGCTTTCCTCACCAAGATGCGTGTCCAAAGTCCACTCACACCCACCAGGGTGTTAAGACTTCTCCCTCTGAGTAGACTACGGAAGGGTGAGGAGTGAGATCATCAAGCTATGATGTGAAAGGTGGTATGGGTGGGGAGGGCGGCGGCTGGAGGAGGGACAGGTGGCCTTCAGGAACACCTGCTGCCAGAAGAAGACTGGATGGCCTTCTCTGTTCCTCCTACTACGCACCACAAAACGCTACAGACAGTACCTGAGAGGATGCTGAGAGGAGGAGGGAGGAGGCAGAGCAGCCGGTGCCGAGGACCACGTGGTGGTTCCCGAGTTGTCCTTCTGCCTCATTTGCCAGACGTGCAGCTGAAGACACCACAACCGGGAAACACCAATAGGCGCAGACCCAGGAAAGCCCGGAGCTGAAGACGCCACAACCGGGAAACACCAATAGGCGCAGACCCAGGAAAGCCCGGAGCTGAAGACGCCACAACCGGGAAACACCAATAGGTGCAGAACCAGGAAAGCCCCAAGGACAGCTGCTCCCCCTGAAAGGAGCGGCCAGGCAAGACAGAAAACTTCCAGACAGCAACTGCTGCACTGCAGACAAACACCACAGAGAACCCTGGCCCCGCTCCCACCGGGACAGCGGGGGGCCACTCTCTGCCCTCACCCTTGCCAGTGGCGTCGCACACCTCCTTAGGGACTTTTACACACATTAACAACAAACAACATGGGCCATGGGCCACAATACACAATGCACAACTACAGCACTCCGAGGGAGAAATCAGAGGAGAAAGCCTTCGGGGTCTGAAGCTAGTCAGAGAGTTCTCGGTCCCAAAGCCAAAGGACAGTTCGTAAGAATAAACACCAAAAAGACAGAACCTCATCGACATGAAGTGCAAGAACATTACTCAGGGATGAAAGAAATGAGCTGCCAAGCTACGAGCAGACACAGGAGCCTGCACGCATTACGAGTGAGTGAGAGACGCTGATGTGAAAAGGGTACCCGTGCAGGACTTCAGCTCCATGACATCCAGAAAAGGAGAAATGTGCAGACGGGAAAGATCGGCGAGGGCCGGGCGTGGTGGCGTGCTCCTTGAGTCCCAGTCCTCGGGAGGCTGAGACGGGAGGATCCCAGGTTCACTGCCAGCCTCAGCAAGTAGTGACACTCAGCAACCTAACGAGACCCTGTTTCAAAATAATAATAAAATCGGACTGGGGGTGTAGCTCAGAGGTAGAATGCCTCTGGGTTCAATCCCCAGTACCAAAAAAAAAAAAAGGTCAGTGAGAGCAAAGGGCTGCGAGGAGAGGGAGGGCAGAATGACAGGAGGAGCGCTGGGGACTGGACCATGGAGCCATCCTATATGACACTGTGATGGTGGCTCATGTCACTGCATTTACTCAAACTCACAGAATGTCCCAAACTGGGAGCGCCCTGATGGGAACTGGACTGGGGAGATGAAGACGGGTCAGTGCGGGCTGGTGGAGGCCCGGTGCACCATGCTGTGGGGGAAGCCTGGCAGGGCGGGAGGCTGCACGTGGGGTGGGGAGAGCAGGGACAATCTCTGGCTCACCCACTCGATTTTGCTGTGAACCTAAAGACATTCTAAAAAATAAAATCTATTTAATAAAAACAACAACAACTTGTGCTCTGTGCAAGACCCTACAAAAACGAAGAAAAGACAAGAGACAAAATGGTTGACAATATTTCCAATGTGTGTCAACATTACAGGAGCCGGGACTCAAAAAATGAAGGAAATGTCTCCCATTTAAACCGCGGATTAGAACATTTCTAACAACAACCCTGTGTCTCTGAGACACACTCCAGTCTTTCGAGAGGCAGGCGCTGCTGGGTGTAGATGCCGGCAGCCCACGCACCAGTGGACGACAGTCTCCGGTTCTGTCACCAGGAGCGTCTACGTTCCTGGGTGGACAGGGAGCGGCAGTAGCAAGCTCTGCCCTTCGCTCTGCCGCCTGGACAGAAGCCTTTTCTGTCCCCAGCTGGTGGTGGCTGCAGGAGCACGGAGACTAACAGCACAAAGGGAACGAGGAGGCCATCCCCCCACCTTCATCGGGGTCCAGGGACCCCACGGACCCTCCCGCACCAGGCCTCCCCCGGGTTCCGCTAATGATTATAAATGGCAAAGAATCTCCAATTTAATTGCAAAAGGTAATGAGGCAGTGAGCATAAGATTAGATTCACCACAGAAGGCAATATCCCCAAACAATAAAAACACGAGGCGCTGGCATGAGGAGCTGAAATCGATGCGAAGCCTTCTGTATGGAACACCACGGCGGAGGGTCGCGCGGGGGTATTGACAGAAGTGCTGACAGCAGATAAAAGAGGGAAGAGAAAACCAAATTGATCTCCACAGAAAATAAGTTACAGACTGATCACCCTGCCCTGCAGTCCCCGGAGATGGGCACCGTCTGACTGCAGAGCAGGCAGCAGGGGTGGGCGCGAGCCTGCAGAACGCCAGCCGGGCCTCGGGCCCTCGGCACCTCCAGCCCCCCGCGGGCTGCGCCCTCTTCTCCAGGTCGCCTCCAGCCTGCCGCGAGCCTGGCATTAATGGAGAGCGCTTCTCTCTCTTTCTGTAGCTTCCAGCAACTAAAGCACAAGGAGAAGGGAGGGACTGGGGGGCTCGCCTTCGACCGTGGCCAGACTGCCTGCCACGTCCCCTAGGAGGCAGGCAGTCACACGCCTGTCCTCAGCCCTGGACTTGCGCATCCACGGGGCCCATCTCAGGCTCCAAGCTTCCTTCAAGCTTCCAGTTTTACTTTAAATGTTTGTGTGGTGCTTCGATTCCACTGAATAATATGGAAATATGTCTTCTGTTTTAAACTTTTGAAAAAAATGATTTTTCCTTAAAATACTATCAATGCTCTAGAAAAACAAGCCAACTCTTACTTTCACACTGAAGGCTGTGACTGCTCTGAGTTTTTAAACTTTTATGAGCCACTTAATATTTTAAAAAAGACCAACTTCTATGCCACATATTAATAATGATAAATCATTATTCATGTCATCTCCCTAACCCAGAGGGGTGAAGAAAGGATGTATTAATATTGTACAGCACCATGAGGGAAAAAGCTAGGTAAGTATCACAGGAACAAATAAATACAAGACGAGGCCATGGCTAAAAGAATCTGTCTGATAGATGGGGCTCTCACGCCCTGTGACGACGTACAGACAGCCTGACCCTAGCTTCCACTGTGAATTTCTTTTTTCTAAAGTTGCTACTTGAACATAAACAAATGCAACGAAAGTACAAATGCATGCAAAAGATACATTTTAAAAGAGACAATTTTAAGAAACCAAATATGAGGCCGGGCATGGTGGCGCACGCTTGTAATCCCAGTACTTTGGGAGGCAGAGACCGGAGGATCCGGGTTCGCAGCCAACCTCAGCTCTCTCGCTCTCTCCCCCTGTCTCTCTCTCTCTCTCTCTCTCTCTCTCTCTCTCTCTCTCTCTCTCTCTTTCTCTCCTTAGCGAGGCCCTCCACAACTTCGTGAGACCCGGTTTCAAAATAAAGTATAAAGAATAGGGCCGGGGGCGTAGTGCGGAGGTAGAACACTCCTGAGTTCAATCCCCGGTACCGCAAAAAAAAAAAAAAGAAACCAAATATGAAAAAATACATATCAATATTTACTCTATGAAAGACAAAGTATTCAAAATGATGAATATTTGCAAGTAAAACTGATTCCCAAGAACGTAAGTGTTAAAAAGTATTTTTATAACTCATGCAAATGTATTAAAAAGCTGTCCAACACTATGAAATAATATTTTCTGTTTCTACTTAAAAGTGTGGTTTTTAACCAATTATACCTTAAAATTCCGCTCATTAAAAGGATGACACACTCGAAACAGGAAGACAGGCTTCTGCCTATTCCCTCCCCTTTGGACAGGCCATCAGAAGCCGGGCTCTGTCAGGTGTGAGTCCAGCTTTTACCCCCAATACCTCATCACTCGGTTCTTTGGTGACTTAGTCCACTCATTATTTCACAATTAATATCAAAATTCTGGATTAAGGAGCATATTCCGAATTTGACCTCAAGGTCCAATTCTAAAAACACGAAAACGAGCGCAGCCGTTCTTCCTGCTTACCACCGCCTGGCTTGAGCTCTCCTGGAGGTCCCACAGCAGGATGTGGTTGTCAGCCAGTGAGATGACTTTCTTCCCATCGCCCATCGGCTCCCAGGTGACACTAAGAGGAGAAGTGGCAAATGTTAGTGCGACCCTGGAGACACCCCATCGGTAGCTCATTCTTCACACTTCAGCAAGCTCTCTTCCTGGCCCGTCCTTTAGAAGTATTTCTTTTTCTTTTTTTTTTATTGGTGTATTGTAATCATACATCTTGATGGGTTTCAGGGTGGTAGAAGTATGCATGCACACAGTATTCATCAACGCTATGATCTCGTAACGCTTGTGGCAGGCACTGTGGTTTCTCAGTGCTATGGACTGAATGGGGTGCCCCGAAGTCGGGCCTCACAGTGCTGACCCCCAGGGTGATGTATCTGGAGATGAGGCCCTCGAGGGGTGATTCGGTTGGATGAGGTCACGAGGGTGGGCCCCACAATGGGATCAGAGTCCTAAGAAGAGACAACAGAGAGCTTGCACCCTCTGTCTCTCTCTCTCTGTGTTTGGACACCACAAGAAGGGGCCTTCTACAAATCAGGAAGCGCGTCCATGACAAGAACGGAATCAGCTAACACCTTGATGTTGGACTTCCAGCCTCTGGAACCATGACGGACAAATGTCTGCAATGTGTTGTTACAGCAGCCGGAGCTGACTCAGGCTGTCCCCATCATGTGTCCCCAGTGGCTAAGGCACGGGCAGCTGGGGCACGACCGGGCTGGTGGACAGAGTCCTAAGGAGGAACAGATGAGAAGCAGGCTGTGGACAGGACGCCCGCATCTGGATCTGCTGTAATAACCATAAAAGGCCCTTGATGTATCCAGTAAAGAAAGCAAAACACTGTGGCTGGAAGGGACACTGAGAAACCTGGTTCCTAATCTGCTCCTACTCTGTTAAGACAGCGGCCGGCCCTGACTCTGAAAGATGCTCCTTCAGCGCAAGCAGACCAGGCTCCCCAGGCAGCCTGTGCATGCAGGTGAACTCTGCAGCATGCAGACAGCCCGGCACCGAGTCCAAGGAAATGCAGCGTGGAGGGAGGGCAGCCCACAGGAGTGCATGGCCCGTGCTCAACACCCACACACTGGAGGCAATGAGTTCAGCTGGCTTATCAACTCCTCATCAGATCTACAACATAGGCATGCTCCCCATCAAAAACAAAGAGCCTGTGGCAACAAATAGGGTGGCTGCGATAGCCCAGCATGGCGCTGGCAAGACACCGGCTGAAAATCATCCCCAAGAATCCCAGGGAGCTGGAGAGTGCCAGTGCCAGGGCCAGGGTGAGGACGGCCGGCTCGGCGCCAGGATGAGTCCAGCCAGGTCAGGGCCCGGGTGAGGACGACCGGCTCAGTGCCAGGGTGAGGACGACCGGCTCAGTGCCAGGGTGAGGACGGCCGGCTCAGTGCCAGGGTGAGGACGGCCGGCTCAGGGCCAGGGTGAGGACGGCCGGCTCAGGGCCAGGGTAAGGACAGATGGCTCAGTGCCAGGGTGAGGAC
>PVJS01037120.1:0-20102 GCA_004027185.1 Glis glis
TAAAGTATAAAAAATAGGGCCGGGGGTGTAGCGCGGAGGTAGAACGCCCCTGCGTTCAATCCCCAGTACCGCAAAAAAAAAAAAAAATCAGACCGGGGCTCTCCCAGGTCCATGTGCCTAGCAGTTATAACACAGAGTAGGTGCTCAATACAGACTCAAAGAATGAATGAATGAACTCACGATTCTCTCCTTCCATTCTCATCAGACCTCCCCTGAAAAAAGCCAACATAGGAATCGTTATTCCAACTTCAGAGGGCTGGAGGCACCTCTCCAAGGGAAGGAGGATGAGGATGACAAGGTGGCCAGAAATGTGGTGGGAGGGGCAAGTTTCTCTGGGCTGGATCTTTGGGCAGGGGACTCCGGCCAAGCCCTATGAGTGCAGAGTGACGATGAAGTGGCCCAGAGTGGGCAGGCCGCCTGGCCCACGGCTCTGGCTCCTGCTTCTGCCAGTTCTCACCCAGCTGCCTTCTACCTTTGTGCATGTCCCATGCTGTTTCCCTAGACGACACTGCAGGGAGTGCTTGCAGCAGGAGGCAAATCAGGAGACCCCTAGGGCCTTGGTGTTGCTACAAGAGCTGAGCAGGGGTCAGACTGGGCTCCACTGCGGCTGTGCTATGCTCAGAGCAAGCTGCTTCACTGCTCTGCACCTCAGTTTAGCTATCGGTAAAATGGGGTTCCTTATAGCAACCCATACGGTGGATGCGAAGACTCTTCATAGGAAATAAGGGATTTTTGTGTTCTTATTCTGATGGAAAGAAATAATTTAGCCCAGTTCTTGGCACCTGACTGGCACCTTATAGGTGCAGAATCCCTGGGTCAGGGGCAAGTATCTGGGAAGAGAGACCCAAGAAATAATGACCATGATGATGGTGATGGTGATGGTAATGTGATGGTGATGGTGATGGTGATGGTGATGGTGATGGTGATGGTGATGGTGATGATAATGGTGGTCATGGTATCGGTGATGATAATGGTGAGAGTGGTGATGGTGTGATGGTGGTGATGACGATGATGATGGTTGTGGTGGTGATGGCGGTGATGGTGATATTGATGATTATGATGGTGATGATGAAGGTGATGGTGGTAATGGTGACGATGATGATGGTGACGGTGACGGTGATGATGATGATGGTAGTGATGGTGATGGTAGTAATGGTGATAGTGGTGATGGTGATGGTGGCGATAATGACAGTGACAAAGATAGTGATGGGGATAATACCAGGAGGACAAAAGAAACCTTTATTCAGTACCTACCTCGTTGCAGGTAGGCTCTGTTCCAGTAATTTCTAATGCACTATCTTTCTGAATTCTCTTACAGGCTGTATTGTTAGCCTATTTCATAAACGAAGAACCGGAATCAGAGAAGCTAAGTGACCTACCCAAGATCACATAGCTCAATCCCAGGCCTGTCCAGCTGTGAGTGGGGGGTGGGGTGGGGTTGGCTCTCAACCTTATGGAGCGAGATTCAGATGGAACTGCGCCAGAACCGAGCCCAGGCCTCAACGCAGACAGAACCTTTTCTGGCCTACCACCTTCTGCAGCTCTTGCTTCATTCACCCAACAACAAATGCTCGCTGTGCCCGCCTGGGGGCTGGGACACAGGGCGGCTCACAGCCTTCCTCCAGGATCCTCAGAGGGCCTCAGGTGAGGAGGGGAGGGTGTCACATAGTCAAAGCAAAACAAGGCAAGGAGGACCCGCGAAGGTGACGGGGACACCAAGTGGGAGTGACATTCCACAGGAGAAATGACACTGGCTGGTTTCAAGGGAAGAGTGGGAGTCTGAGGACAAGGTGGAACTGACAGAGGGAAGTGCCTGCGCGAGGGGCAGGGAGGGGACGAGCAGGGAACCGTGTGGCCGGAGTCGAGGGTCCGTGGAGAGGCGGCGAAGGGCTAACAGCCTCACTCTCAGCTACCCAGTCTGGACTCGCCCGGGGACAGTGGGAGCCACGGGAGGCTTTGAGCTGGGAGTGAGATGATCAGGTGTGTGTCTTCAAAGGCTAGCACTGGTGGCAGTGGAGGGCAAGGAAGAATCTGGAAGGGGTCTGGATCTCTTCTAGGGAGGTGCTGGGAGGAGGCCAGAGAAGGGTGCTAAGACACCCCGGTGGTGTGCGTCTCTAACCCACCTCTCACAGCCCTCCCCCCACTACTTCCCTTTCATCGAGCAGCCTGACACCCCTGGGTAGAGGCACTGGGTACTGGTTAAGCACCGGTTCTGAAGACAGACCCAGTTCCCACCACTGACCAGCCGAGTGACATTAAATCTCTCTGAGCCTCCATTTCCTTGTCTGAAAAATCATCATAAACTTGAATAAAATTACATATAAAAGGGACTTTTTCCAGTGCCTAGCATAAAATCAGTACTTGGTAATGCTAATGACCGTCCCCGGGTGATAAATGAAACCCAGGCCCAGAAAGTGCCGTGGCAAAGTTCCCCAGCCCAGAGCGGGGCAAGCCTTCCTGACGATCACCCTGTCCCCAGTGCCACCACGCTTCCCTCGCAGCGGCCTCCCAGCCCTCATTCCTCTGCTCCGTACAGTCTGTGAAGGACCCTCCAGTGCCCGGGGTCAGGGCGGGAACTGGCAGGTACACCGAGTGTCAGAGGGAGGAAGCAAGGGCAGCCAGGGGTGGGGAGGGGGCTCAGTGGGTTTAAGGAATTCTCCCTCACTCCCCGGTCAAGCCCCAAACTCCTGTTCTTCCTACAGCAACATATGGCCTCTGTTATGAAACCCTCCCCCAGCTCCTTCAGCATGGGGGCATGCGATGTGTGGGCCTCCTCTTCCTCCTCCCCACCCTCCTCCTCCTCTTCTTTCTCCTCCTCCTACCCTCCCTTCTCCACCCTCCCTCCTCCTCCTCCTCTTTCTCCTCCTTCTACCCTTTCTCCTCTTCCTCCTCTTTCTCCTCCCTCCTCCTCCTCCCCTTTCTCCTCTACCTTCTCCTCTTCCCCCTCCTCCTCTTCCCTTTCTTCCCCTTCCTCCCCTTCCTCTTCCTCTTTCTCAGCCTTCCTACAGGGCAGACAAAACCCCTACCCAGGAGCAGAGCCCCACAAACAGGACTTCCAGGGACCAGGATGGAAAGTTAGTCCAAAATGGTTCTTGGTCTGGGTGTCAGGAGTTCTGGTTCATGTCTTGGTTCTGCCACTACCTCTCAGTGGACCCGACACTTCCCTTCCCAGAACCTCCACTTCCCCACCTGGCAGTGGGCGGGGAGACCCCGGGCTTCCTGAGGCTTTCCACCTCCCCCACCTCCTTCTGCCTCCGTTGGGCCTCGCTCCCTCCTCTCTCCCGGGCCCCCTTCACACGCCCAGGTTCCCCCCTGAGCCAGAGCCTCAGACCTGCCAGGCTCCCCTGGGCTTTGCTCAGGCTGTCGGGGCTCCCAGGGTCCAAGACACACACACATCCCAACTCAGCTCCGGGCGCCTCCCCGGCGGGCATGGCGGGCGCCTCCTGACACCCCTGGGCCCGAAGGAGAACCTTCAGCCCTGCCCGCGCCAACCGCAGAGGCTGGCCAGCGCCAGAGTTTAAAAATACAAGTGCCCCAGTACCCTGAGCGCCAACTGCCCACGCAGCCTGCGGGCTGCGCTGCCCACTCCACAGATGCCACCATGGCCACCGTGGGTGGCACAAAGGGAACACGGGGAGGGGTGCGGTGAGTCCAGAGAGGCCCGGGGGTGGCTAGTGAGGGGGACGGACATTCCTCGGAGCCTAGACCACAGAACAGGGCTGTGTGTGCCATCTGGCCATACCCACTCCTGCGGTCTCAGGAGAACCAGGCTGATTCTGTTCTGACTGGGCGCTGAAGTCCAAGGAGCCTGGCCTTGGACTCAAACCCTGGCCTGACCGTGGACTGGCTCTGTGAGCTTAGGCAGGTCACTCTCCCTCTCTGAGCCTCAGCCCCTACTGGCAAAAGAGGAATAATAAAAGCATCAACGTCACAGTGTTGTGTAAGAGTTCAGTGCGACGGTGCCACAAAACAGCTCGGCACAGAGCCCGGCCATGACAGAGCCCGGCCATGACAGACGTCGTCTTTGTTGTTACTGCTGTTATTGCGGGGCGTGGCTGGTCTCTGCTAGAACAAGGGCACAAAGGAGACGGTAGGTAGGGGATGACATCTCCTGGCTCCCCTCTTATGCCCGCCTCCAGAACCCCCGAGGTTCAGGTACTTTGGCGCCAAAGGCCCTCATTCTCCCTGTAACCTGTTAGACAAGCAGGTGAGTCAGGGCCCAGAGAGTAAGAATCAGAACCTAGAAACCAGGCCCTTCCTCCCTGTGGGGAGAGAAACAGAACCTCCTAGAACCGGGAAGGCCCCCAAAGACTGTCCAGCCCACCCTTTCTTGGTTTTCTAGGAGGGAAGGGGTCCCGGCCAGCATTCCTGACTTCCTCCCCCCCGCTGCTGGAGCTCTCTGCTCACACCTGCCCCTGCCCTAGTCCCAGGGTGGGCAGCTGAGTAACGCGGGCACAGGAGCCTGGCCCTGCTGTGCTGGGGCTCCTTCGGGGGGCTGAGGACGGCTCTCTCCCGGGTCCCACCGCGGCCCGCTACATCCTTACGTAACCCGCTCCTCGTTACATAACCTATTGCTGTTCTCTTCCCAAGTGGGAGCTCCGGGAGCAGAGTCAGCTAGGGAGAGACCAGGAGTGCCTCCGTATGAAAATAGGGCCATTACCAGCGCTCAACTCTCATGCCAGCTAATGGCCTTCCCGCCACGGCCTGGGCCTGCCAGCCAAGGAGAGGCCCGGGCGGGAGCTCCATGCCTGGGACCAGGGGGAAGGGGTCCTACTGCTCTGCACTGGAGCAGGGACCTGCCCCCAGACCCTAAAGTCCCAGGCAAGCTGAACAGCCCTAAAGACTTCCCCGGACAGAAATCCAAGGAAAGGCACACGGGGGCCACGGGCTCAGGAATCTCAGGGCTGAGCGGGAGTCAGATTATCCTGGTCACTAACCCAGCAACGACGGGCACGTCCATTCCCTTCGCTGTGTCTGTTTTCTCAGTTGGAGAGGGACCTGAAAGGACCGGCCTCATCGGTTGCTAGCAATTGTAAGTGGAATTCTGACTGGCAGGTGCCTAGCCCCAAATAAGTGCTGGGTAGACAGAAATCCTAAAGGTGTTTGTTAAGCGACAAGGCACTCGCTGGGGAAGTAGCAGAGCCAGGATTTGAACCCAGGCATCTGGCTTCGGAGTCTGAGCTCGTCCTCCCCACCGAAAATCAGGATCCACAAACTGAGACAGCAGCAAGGAGTTAAGCTAGACAAAAGACAGGCAGGATGCCCCAATAGCGCCTCTCTCTCTCTCTCTCTCTCTCTCTCCCTCTCCCTCTCCCTCTCCCTCTCCCTCTCCCTCTCCCTCTCCCTCTCCGTCTCCCTCTCTTTGGTTGGTTTGTTGGTTTGTTTGTTTTATTTTATTTTATTTTCTGGTACTGGGGATTGAACCCAGGGGCGTTTATCTCTGAGTTATACCCCCCAGCCCTTTATATTTTATTTCGAAACAGGTTCTTGCTGAGTTGCTGAAGGTTTTGCTAAGTTGCTGAGGCTGACCTCGAACCTGCAATCCTCCTGTCTCTGCCTCCCAAGTGCTGGGATTACAGGTGTGTGCCACCACTTGTCACCATCTTTTAGAACACCCTCCACTTTGCCTACCTCCAGCCACTGCTATGCTGTGTGACCTTGGCCGAGCCAGTTAACCTCTCTGAGCTCTTGTCTCCCCATCAGAAACAGGGAGCCAAAAATTACCAGGGATAATGTGAGGATGCATTAAGATAACGTGTTGAGTTGGAAACTGCTTCTCAGCAGAGAGTGTTGCACAGCTGCGACAGTTCATCCCTTCCCCAGCCTCTGCCTCTCTCCAACTCAGCAGGAACTGGCTAATGGACACTAGGGGCCTCTCAGCTCCTCTAGTTGTTCAAACAAACCGCTCCCCTGCTCTGAGCCGCCTTCGGATTCCGAGGCAAAGCTCTCAGCCTGCTCCTGAGCACTAGGGTGGACTAGGCTGGACATCTGAGTCACGTCCCTCCTGGCTCCTTCAAAAGGGCATTCGTTGTAAGTGGTTTATGAGCATCCTCACAATTTCCTCCATGAAGCTGGGATTCATTTCCCCCATCTTACAGATGAGGAAGCTAAAGCTCAGAGAGGTGAAGTCACTCTCCTGGAGTCACACAGCGAGACCTAGCAGAGCCAGAATGCAACTAGGTCGCCACGTTCTCATTGGCCTCTCTCACCCACCTCTCCAGGAGATGGTCTTGTTGTGCCCATTTTGCAGAGGAAGAGACAGGTGCTCAAGGAGGTGGAGGCACTTGCCACGAAGCCAGAAGAGGGAGGGCGGGGTGGCACACTCAGGTGGCCGCCTAGCCCTGAACCTTGGTTCCTTCCCTGTGGTCTCGCACCTCCATAGGTGAGAGCTGGAACATTCCACCCTCGGAGAAGCCAGAGGAACACACCCCACGACTGCTGACCGAGAAGCCGGAGCCAGCGAGGGTGGATGCATTAAGTCAAGGGCCAGGAGTGCCAGAGCTAGAACCGGGCAAACCCCTGCTCCTCTCTGGACCTCGGTCTCCCCAGGGGTACCAGAAGTGCCAGACCCGGGGTTGACTGGGGAAACCCATTCAAGCCCCTCCAGCCAGGCATGGTGGTGCACATTTATAATCCCAGTACTTGGGAGGCTGAAACAGGAGGATCACAGGTTCGAGACCAGCCTCAGCAACTTAGCGAGGCCCTCTGCAACTTAGTGAGATCCTGTTTCAAAATAAAATAGGACTGGGCGTGTAGTTCAGAAGTAGAACACCCCTGGGTTCGATCCCCAGTACCACACACAAAAAAGCCCCTCCAACTGCAGGAGGCCACAGCCTATCCAGAAATCCCCAAATCTAGCTGAGCACCCCAATCCCTTGGGAACTTGTTAAAACCCCAAATGCCAGGCCACACCCCCTGGGAGAGCCTGAGGCGAAGGACCCGGGAGCAGCCTGGAAACCAGTAAGCTTCTATCCACCACCACCTCCCCCGCCCCACCCCAGCTTCCATGATGGGCCAAGTCCAAGATTCCCATCTAGGACAGCTGTCCCGCTAGCAGGTGGGGCCCAGTCCCCCGCCCACCCTCGGAGGTCCCAGTCAGAGTGGAGGTTGGTATTTGGGTCCATGGGGGCTGCAGAGGCGGCATCGAAGGGTCTCTGATGCAGCTCTGAATCACAGGCGCTTAGCATTCTGGGTGTTGGGGACATCTGGATCTCAAGTCGTCCCCACCTCGATTGGTCCTGCAGTTGACAGATACTTTTGAGCACCTGCTAGGTGTCAGGCACTGTTTCAGGTGCTGAGGGCACAGCGGTGCATGACACGATGTCACAATGTCACGATGTCCCTGCCCGCCTGTTGCCTCTGGGCTGGTGGGGAAAGCAGTCACCACACCCAGAGCCCTCTGCGGCTCTCAACAGCCTTCCCCATGCCCCCTTCACGTTCAACACTGTCGGTGAGCTGGGAGCTTAGCCCCCATTTCAGAGGTGAGTCCTGAGACCCCAAAAGCCATTTCAGCCGACAGCCTCCCTGCTCCATGTTCCCCAACCATCCCAGTGCATCTCTGCTGAGAACTTTCCCTGTTGCCACGGCAACCCCCCTGGGGAGGCCTGCCCTACTTTGCATCCCTGGCATAGGGCACGCAGCTTCAACCCACCCGAGACACAGGGATGGGCTTGATCCCGCTCCCTGCAAGAATGGCTCCCACCAGAACAGGAACTGGGCTCCTCATTCAGAGCCTCAGTCAGCGCTGAGCAGCACCAGCAGTGTGCCAGGGACCGAACCAGGCCTGGGACCCACGGAGAAATAAGTCATGATCCCTCCCCTTACCAGGAAAGCTGACAAATAACCAGGCAAAAGCTCACCAGCCAGAGACAAGGACAGCAGCCAAGTGCTAGGTGCAGTTCTAAGTCTGGTCCATCCCCAATTTACAGATGAGGAAACAGAGGCTCAGAGAGGGTAAGAAACTTGTCCAAGGTTGCCCAGCTGAGAACAGCGGAGCCAGAGGCTGGATGCAGGGAGACTCTAAGCCACGTTGTGGGTGCTCATCAAAGGGGCCCTGACTCCATGAGGCTGGTTCAGGAGGGCTTCCCGGGGAAGGTATCTGTCCCCAAGGTGACCTTGGTCAGAGGAGACGGAGGTAGGGATGAGAGCAGGTGGACTGTGAGCTGTAAGAGCTGCCTGACTGCGCAGCAGAGGGGTCAGTGGCCTGCTTCCCTGCCCAGAGCGGGGGGGCAGCTGGCCTTGGGACAACAACTTGAGAAAATAAGATGCGATCCGAGGCGGCAGGGCTG
Source organism: Glis glis (assembly GCA_004027185.1). Lineage (NCBI taxonomy): Eukaryota > Metazoa > Chordata > Mammalia > Rodentia > Gliridae > Glis > Glis glis. The sequence goes on from PVJS01037120.1 coordinate 8,289, forward strand.
GAGAGGCCGTGCAAAACAGCCTCAGATTACCAGTCCCCTAAAAAAGCTGCGATGCTCCGGTGGCTCGCAAGGGGGCAGCGTGGTGCGGGTGAGCACATACCCAACGACCTGTCACACCCAGGGGCAGAACTGCCATACAGTCACACACCTGTGAGCAGGAGAGACCAGGCCGGAACTGGCTCCATCCTCACATACCTGTGCTAAAGGGCCTGGGGTTACGAGCATGGATTATGGTGTCCACTGCCCAAGTCCAAACCCCAGCTCTCACGCTTCCTAGCTGTGGGCAAGTTATGTGTATTAGACAGCTTTCCATCACTGTGACAAAATGCCTGAGATCAACTTAAAAAGGAAAAAAGGTTTGCTTTGACTCACAGTTTCAGAGGTTTGCATCCATGGTTGCTTGGCCCTTTCACTGTGGGCCTTAGGCAGCTCAGTCCATCATGGCAGCTGAGAAGTAAAAAAGAGAGGAAGAGGCCAGGGTCCCAGTATCCCCTTCCAGGGCACGCCCCCAATGACCTCACTTCCTCCCGCTAGGCCCCGCCTCCTAAAAGTTCCACTGCCTCCCAGTAATGCCACCGGCTGGGGACCAAGCCTTTGCCACACAGGCCTTTGGGGGACATTCAAGATCCAAACTCTAGCATAATGTCACCTCCCTGGGCCTCAGTTTCCACATCCTTGGACGTGGGGATAACACAGTCCTATGTACATCCTGGTGCTGTTATAAGGGCTCACTACGTCAATGCACTCAAAGTTCAGAGGGCCGGGTACACAGGGTGTGTAACGGTCAGCTGTGACTACTGTCTTGTGGCACATGGATGCACACGGGGTTACATTTCCACATGGATGGGCACATGGGCCTGTCACGGTGAATGCAAACCCATGACAGGGCCCCCTCTCTGTGCCAGTGTATGTATAAATTTGCCTCCTCCAGGAAGCATGAATCGGCACTTGTAGCCGCTAAGCACAGCGCTCCAGGACCCTGCTGGGAGGTGAAGCGCATGCGCCCATCCCCGTGTGCGGGTGGCCTCCTCGTACGCACACCGGGATGGGCGCATGTGTATGTGCACACCTGGGCCTGTATATGCTGGGGCGGGGCGTGCCTGGATACGTGGTTTGAGGCTGACACATGTTACACATCTGTGTTTTCACTCATGTCCAAGTGAGGAGGGATGGGCCTGGGTCTTTCTCTTTGTGATGTACAGAAATCTCAGCTCTGGAAAACAACGATGAACCAGCGGGGGAAAATAGTGCTTAAAGCTTAAAGCTCCTGCCACAGGCCCCTGGGGAGTGCTACAGCCTCCACCAGGAAAGAGAAAAACAACTAAGATTAAAGTCAGGAGCCCACAGAGGGGGAATCGGGCCAGCCAAGGGCTCTTTGGATCTTTCTTGGATCTTTCTTGGAGGAAGAAGCTAGAAAGAAAAGGCAGCTCGGGAGATTGTCCTGGAGCAAGAGGAACAGGGAGGAGGATGGCGACTGTGTCTTAAGCTATCTGCAGTTATTCAAGAGCGCAAGTCCAGGGATCCTGGAGGGAACCGATCCCTAAACGAAGAGGAGGCCCCTCCCGTTCATCCAGCACTTCAGAATTTCCAAAGCATGGCCCGTGCACGACCACCTGCCCAGCTGGGCCAGCCTTTCATCAGAACGCTGAGGCTCCACCCTGGCCGACTCCCCGACTTCCCCGCTGACTCTCATCCTGGCACCTCCTGAACGGAACTGTGAGAGGGCAGAACATACCACCCCAAAACAAGAAGTTAAAGTGAATGAGGCAGGTGCAGGGCGCTCTCTACGCTCCCTCTATTTGCTTAAAAGCAGGATAATCATTTACAAAGACAACGGTATCCTGTCCTTTACCAGGAAAGACAAAGGCTAGTCACCAAAGACAACTTGGGACACTCGTCACTGGAGATGCCGACACCAGAGGAGCCTCCACCTCACTCACCAGCCTGCGCCTACCATTTATCCGCCCTCCCCCACATTGCCACTCCTAGAGACTCGGAGTCCTTTTCCCGTGTCTTGTCACTTCTCTAAAAACTTACTGCTCTTTGTTGAAGACACTGCAGGAGCTGGACCCCAAAGCCACCTCTACTGCTCATCCCCTGGGTGTCACCAATGTGTACATGGAATATGCATGCTAGTAAACTTGTGTGTTTTTCTCATTTGTAACGGGTCTGTTCCAACTAGGAACCTATGGAGCGTGAAGAGAATCCTGTGTGAGTTATTGACAGCCATGCTAGTAAGAAAAGCACAGGGCTCAGTACTACACACTGCAGGACACGGGAGCAGAACCCAACAGCCAGAAACGAGTTCCTCTGTACGGTCCTTATCACAGGAGAAACAAGGGCTCAGATGGCCCGAGTGATGGGGAAATGCTTTGTGGAGGTGGGGGCTTTCTCTGTGGGCCTTAACGTATGGATGGGGTTTAGAGAAGTTTTGTGGGGGATGGGGGCATTCTAGGCAGGAGGGACATCATGAACTAAAGGACAGAGACCAGAAAGAGTTTGGGGTGTTGGGGCAGGGTGTGAGGATGGGCACAAGTTGACCTGGATGGGAGAATCTTGATTTGGCAGAAAAGGAGCTGAGTGAGTTGGGGTAGACCAGATGGCCTGGATATTTACAGGCATCTGTGGTAAGACAATTGTGTGTGTTTCCTGTAATGTTTGGGCCCCAGGTGGTGCCGGCCATTCAGCAGATACTTAACATCTGGATGGATGGGCAGGTGGGTGGGTGGGTGGGTGCGTGGATGGATGGATGGATGGATGGATGGATGGATGGATGACTGGAGAGATGGATGTTTGGTTGGTTGGTTGGTTGGTTGGTCGGTCAGTCAGTTGGTCGGTCGGTTGGTTGGTTGGATGAATGGGTGAGTGGATGGATGGATGGATGGATGGATGGATGGATGGATGGATGGATGGATGGATGGATGGATGAAACAGAGTGGGAGAGATGAGTGTGACAGCCAGGACTGTGGGCTGAGAACTGAGAGTCTGAAGTTCAAATCCCTGATCTGCTACTAACCAACCATTGAACAGAATGCCTCTGGGCCTCAGTTTTCCCATCTGAAAAGCACAGGTGATTCTCAAGGGTTCTTCACACATGGCTGACAAAAGCAGACAGTAGCAAGAAAGCCTATGCTAAGAGCAGTTGGCAGCAGGAGGCTGTGCTGGTTAAGAAAGCAGCCACTGGAGGGGACGACCCAGGCCTGGGGGTTGCAAGACCCGGGCTGAGGCCTGGCTCCGCCATTGATCTGATGTCATTTCCCCTCCTTGGACCAGTGTCTGTGGGTGCAGTCCAGCATCTTAAGTTGCTGCGAGGCTTGTCTGAGGAGCCCAATTTGTAGGAAAGAGGAGCGGAGCCTCACCCCTCCCTTACCCCACTTAAGAAGTTAAAGCGACTTGGGAGAAGCACTTATTCTCACCTCCTGGAATTACCCTTCACTTTCCTGGCAGATAAATGGGGCAAAGCAGAAGCTGCAGTTGCATTTAAATGGACTGAGGCAGGAGGAAGTTTATAAGATTTGAATATGCTTTCTGGCTGCTTTTGAATATTCATTTGCCCAGGGGAGGATTAGACAGCTAGATCTATGAGCCTAAAGGGAGGTTATTTAAGGCTGGGGGGAGGGAGACACAAAAACAGGGTTGGCAGGAATCCCTGCTCATCAGACTTCCAGGAGCTAACTGTGATTCTCCACCAGCTGAAATGTCACAGGCTCAGAGTAAATTCTGAGAGTTGATACACCTCATGGTTACTGTTGCCATAGCAACTGCCTCCCTGTAACCATGTGCACGGGAAGATGACAGCCAACGAGACAAGCCCAAGGAGGCGAATGATGAGGAGCTAGCCCAGGATTCCAGCAGGCCCCCCAAATCCTGAAACATATCCCAGAATGCCAGAATATACCCTGGGCTTCTCAAACACCCTTGAGAATCCTGAAACGGAGCCCAGAGCTCTGGAACAAGCCTGAGATTCTGAAATCTGCTCTCCATTTCCAGAATACTTAACCCAAGATCCAGAACATATCCCAGGTGTCCAAAGAATGCCTTCCATTTCTGGAAGTCTCTGTATACTTTCCAGGTATGTACCCCCAAACCCTAAAACATGCTCCTGGCTAGCTGGAACATGCCCTTCACCTCTCCTCTCCCTCTTGAATTGGTTCTTCCTGGGAATTGGTTTTTTGAACCACAAAGGACGTGGAGCGCTCAGGGCTGATGTTGGAGGAGAGGGCCAGAGGGGACAATCTGTGGACAGAGACCTTGTCCTGGTGCCTTAGCGAGTGCAGACCATCACAGACGCACCCCACCACATGCCAGCCCCCCACTGTCCATGTGGCTGCCTGGCCGGCCCTCCCAGGGCATCCCACACTGGGCCTTGTTCTCTGCAATGGGGATGAGCCATCACCGAGTCATCCCCACACTCTGCCCAGGCCCCTGGGTCACCATTAGCACATGAATCCTAGGGCCCAGGGGGAAGGTGACAGTGGAGGGCTGCCCCAATGCTCTCCTGGCCCAGACTGCCAGGGAGGGAGGCTGAGTTGTGAAGCCTTAACCTCCCAGCTGGAGTGGGTGTGCCCAGCCCTGCCCCAACATCCCTGCCAACTCCAACCTCAGGAATGATTTCTGGTGTTTGTTTGTTCATTTTTGCAGAACTGGGTATAGAACCCAGGGGAATTCTACCTCCAAGCTACACCCCCAGCCCTATTTTTAATTCTTTATTTTGAAACAGGGTCTCACTAAGTTGCGGAGGGCCTCACTAAGTAGCTGAGGCTGGCCGTGAACCCAGATCCTCCGGTCTCAGCCTCCCACGTACTGGGATTACAAGTGTGCGCCACCACGCCCAGCTCAGGAATGATTTCTGAATAAGGGCATCATCCCTGAGCTAGGCTGGAAGCTCAGCAGCATCTGGACCTTTCCTGCTTCATCCCCCAACACACTAATTCACTGATAGATTAGCTCCATTCTTTTTTTTTTTTTTTTTTTTTTTGCGGTACTGGGGATTGAACCCAGGGGCATTCTACCCCAAGCTACACCCCCAGCCCTATTTTTTATTCTTTATTTTGAAACAGGGTCTCACTAAGTTGTGGAGGGCCTCACTAAGTAGCTGAAGCTGGCTGCAAACCCAGATCCTCCTGTCTCAGCCTCCCAAGTACTGGGATTACAAGTGTGCGCCACCATGCCTGGCATAGATTAGCTCCATTCTTAGCTCCTTTCTCTCCTGGATCCATCTCACTCCATCCCTACCACCTTGGTCCAGGCCTCCTCATCTCTCAGCCTCCTCCCTGGTCTCCCTGCCTCCAGTCCTGCCCTCTCCACTTTATTGCCCAAATGTCGATGATTTCACTGTCCTGTGCGAAGCTTCAGCGCCCACCATGTGTTGCAAACGAGGAGCAAACATCTCCACTGAGCAATCGAGGCCCCTGACATCGGGCCCTGTCCAACGCTGCCCATTGAATCTCCTCCACGCCTGGCAGGTTGGTTCATGGCTGTCTAAAAACGCCCTGAAATTCTCCCCTCCCAGAGCTTTGCTGCTTCTCTTCCTCCTCAAAGCTCTTTGCACCGCTCCGGATCCAGGCCAGGCTCAGGGCCTCCTCAGATGCTAACCTGGCCCTGCTTGGCTGTGTGACTGTTCCCAGAGTCAGCAAGGGCTGTCAGAGCTGCAGGAAGCCTACGGGGTAATAACTCCCAAGTGGTTTTCAGACTGGGCTCTGGGACACCCTACTTGGGGGTACTGAGGAGCCTCAAAGACTCTAGGAGGAGGGAGGTCATGAGGGGGTGGTACGGCCAATGGGTACACAGCCCTCCACAGCTGCTCCAACCCTTGCATCCCAGCTTGCTCTGTGTCTCAGTCAGCATCCTCACTGCTATAAGCCAAAAGACCTGACCCACACAACTTAGAAGAAGGAAGATTTATTTGCCTAGAGTTTTTTGGGGATTCTGGGTTCAGTCCATCTCAGGGGATGGCGGCAGGAAACAGAGAGAGGGAGAGAGCAAGGCTCTGTTCTCACAACATGGAAGCCGGAAGCAAGAGAGCCAACAAGCAGGGGATTCAAAGACAAAAGCACAGTCCCTAAGGCCACACCCCACCGGCCTAGGTTACCACCCAAGTAAACCCATGACAATGGATTCATCTACTGAGATGACAACTCTCATGACTCAATTACATCAACTCCAAACACCAATTTCTGAGCTCTTTAGGAGACATTCTATATCTAACAATAACACTCTGCTTTAGTTATCCGGTTACTCATTCGTCAGGTGTTTATTGAGCATCTTCACTCTGTCAGGTGCCGTGTACAGGGGGCAAAAGCCCCATCCTCATGAAACTCGTAAATGACTAGGAAAGCAGACCAGAATCATGTCAACAAGTTAAGACACAAGAAACTAACCGGGAGCGATAAGCGTCGAGGACACAGTAGGGTGAGGGTAGTGTGGCTTGGAAGTGCAGGGCACCGTTAGATAGGCTGGTCATGGAAGGCTCTCTGAAAGCGACATTTGAATGACAAGAGCAGATATGCACAGAGCATTCTCCCGAAAGAACATGCACGCAAAAGGAAAAGCCAGTGCCAAGACCCTGAGGCAGAAACAACCTGACATCATGAAAAACAGAGGGGACCAGGCAGGGTGGTGCACACCTGTAGTCCCAGCTGCTGGGGAGGCTGGAGCAGGTGGATCCCTTGAACACGGGAATTTGGGGTCAGACTGGGCAACATAGTGAGACCACATCTCTTTATTATTTTTGGTACTGAAGATTGAACCCAGGGGGTATTCTATCTCTGAGCTACACCCCCAGCCCATTTTATTTTTTGTTTTGACGTGAGGTCTCACCAAGTTACTGAGGGTCTCACTAAGTTGCTGAGGCTGGTCTCAAACCTGTGATCCTCCTGTCTCGGCCTCCCAAGCACTGGAATTACAGGTGTGTGCCACCACGCTTGACTAAGACCTCATCTCCTTAGAAAAAAGTGACTGCTGGAGTAGTGACAGGACTATACACAGTGAGGCTTCTGTAGCCAACCCCATTGGGGAAATTGGATTTTTCTAATAGATCATAGATGGATGGCAGATAGATAGATGATAGGTAGAAACAGATGATGATTGATAGATATGATAGATATAATACATAGCTAGCTATGATAGATAATAGATATGATAGATGATAGATAGATGATATATATAGATGATAGATATGATGAATAGATGGATGGATGGATAATAGATATAGATATATAGATAGATATATAGATACATAGATAGATATAGATGAACGATGATAGATATAGATAGATGATGATGATAGATAGATAGATAGATAGAATGATAGATAAGATAGATAGATGATAGAGATGATGGATGATAGATAGGCTAGATAGAAGATAGATAGATAGATAGATAGGATACTAGATAGATAGATGATAGGTATATAGATAGACATGGTAGATGGTTGGTAGATGATAAATAGATATGATAGGTGATAGATGATAGATAGATATGAGATGGATGATAGATAGATGATAGATATGGATAGATATGGATGAAAGACAGATAATCCATTGATCTGTAAAGTGGATCCTGCCACTTTATAGAAGAAACACTATGATCCAGCATGTCCAGGCACTGCCCGCAGTCCAACTGAGAGCTGGTGGCAGGGCTGAGAACAGGGTCCAGGTCTCAGGATGTCATCCCAGGCGCTATGTGTCACCCTGTGCACAAGTCTCCAGGACAGGCCCTGGTCCCTGCTCTTCCCCGACACTCAGGGACCCTGCTGCCGGCCCTGGCCCCGCCCTGCCCGCACGCAGGTGAGAGGCTTGGATGAGATCATGTCTCCAGGCCGGACAGTCCCTGACAGCAGGCAGCAGCCAGACAAATAAAAGACTTTATTGGATTTGTTAAACACTCATCCTGTGGCCCAGGGCCTCCTGGCACCGACAGCATCACAGAGGAAAAGAGAAAATCAGACGATGAAATTAAAAGGCATTTCATCTCCAGGGCTGAGGCCCACAGCACGGATCAAGGACCTGTCTCTCCCTGGCGTCTTCCCGGGCCTCTGTCTGCAGAGGTGCAGCCACCCTGGCCGGGGTCACAGCTCATGCAGAGGCTCGCGGCCCCCTGGGCAGCCATCCTGAGGCGCCTGGTCCAGGAATCAAGGACCCAGGAGGGAGCCAGGAGAAGGAAGGATACAAGAGGGGTGCCTGAAAGGTCATGTCACCCACCCCACTGTCACCGAGCTGAACTTGACTGCCTCTTCCACATGACAGAGCAGGCCCCAACTGCGAGAGGGAGCTCCAGCAGAGGCTGGAGGAGGGAGGGCGTGGAGTGGCCGAGCAGGAGGAGTCGGACAGGCCAGGTTCACGGCCCAGCTCCCAGGCAACAGTCCTGCAAGATTGGGCCAATCACTTCACCCCCAGGTGCCTCGGTTTCTTCTGTAAAAGAAAAGAAATGGCAGCCGGGCGTGGTGGCACATGTTTGTAATCCCAGTACTTGGGAGGCTGAGATAGGAGGATTGCAGGTTCAGGGCCAGCCTCAGCTACTTAGTGAGGTCCTTCACAACTTAGTGAGACCCTGTTTCAAAATAAAGAATAAAATAGGGCTGGGGGTGTAGCTCGGAGGTAGAATGCCCCTGGGTTCCATCCCCAGTACCACAAAAAAAAAAAAGAAAGAAATGAAGCTGTGTGGTGGTTGCATGCCTGTAATCCCAGTACTTGGGAGGCTGAGACAGGAGGCTTTTAGATTCGAGGACAGCCTCAGCAACTTAGCAGGAGCCTCAGCAATTTAGTGAGACCCTGTTTCAAAATTTAAAAAGCGGGGGGGGGTATAGTTCAGAGGTAGAATGCTCCTGGGTTCAATCCCTAGTACCACACACACAAATAAAAAAAAGGGAAATGACCATGGTAAGCATGAAATGAGATGTTTTGGTGTAAAGGGCATAGCAGATACCAAACAAATCCTGTTTGGGTAGGCACCTGAAGCCCGGATTTCCACGTGGCCTCCACTGGTGGGAGAGAATCTGTCTTCCTCTCCCCACCCACACCACCAGCTCTCCGCTGTCTCCCCAGAGCCTCCGATCAGAGCAAACTATTTGTGTGTAATTACATTAGATTGCATAATATTTTCTCTGCTTCTCCCAAGAGCATCACCTGCTTTCTGTCTGCTCCTTCCTTTCAGATGAGTCAGGCCACGGAGATACTTGTAAGTGAACAGGAGGTATTTCCCCACCGTGATGGGGGACACATGCATGCCTGTCAGTGCGTGTGTTAAATAGATGTTCCCAAGGCCAAGGCCCCTCCTGCCTGGGCTGACAGGATGAGACAGGATGGATGGGGCCGACAAGCTCCCGAAGCAACTGACGGCGTTTGTAGAATTCTTTAGAGGAGACCACGACACTCACTGCTGGGTCTTTGCGATGCTTTTCCAACATCTATTGAGCACTTAGTGTGTACCAGGCAATGTATTCAGCAAAACGGACCCTCCTTCTTTTCTTCACATGTCTGGACTGAGAGATTCCATGGCTAACTAGATCGATGATCGGCGAATGATCCAATTCAAGGGGTGCTCCATGTCAGCCTGGGGGGGTCTCTGATGGCGTGTCGTGGGATTCTGTCTTTGGTCCTGCTCATCAAGGGTATGACGACTGATGGGTCGTGGGGGCAAGCGAGCTCAGGGCATTCACACGCCAATGTTTACACGGCACCTACCCCATGCCCGGCACTGCTCCCGGCTCCAAGACACGGCCGTGAACAAGACAGCAAAGTCTGTCTGTGGATTTTTTTTTTTTTGCGGTACCAGGGATTGAACGTTCTACCTCTGAGCTACACCCCTGGCCCTATTTTTGTCCTTTATTTTGAAACTGGGTCTCACTAAGTTGTGGAGGGCCTCACTAAGTAGCTGAGACTGGCCGCGAACCCGGATCCTCCGGTATCTGCCTCCCAAGTACTGGGATTGCAAGTGTGCGCCACCACGCTCGGCTTTGTCTGTGGATTTTAGATTCTAGTCAGGAGAGACAACAACCAGCAAATAAGTGAAACAAAGAGGAGGTCAAGCAGAACCTGGTAGCACACACCTATAATCCCAGTGCTTGGGAGGCTGAGACAGGAGGATCGCAGGTTTGAGACCTGCCTCAACAACTTAGCAAGACCCTGTTTCAAAATGAAATATAAAAAAGGCTGGGGGTGTAGCTCAGAGGTAGAATGCCCTGGGTTCCATCCCCAGTACAGAGAGAGAGAGAGAGAGAGAGAGAGAGAGAGAATGTCAAAAGCTGGTAAGAGCTATGGAAAAATAAAGTGGGGGAGGTGGGTTGAAATTTTAAATAAAATGATCGGGGAGAGGCCGGGCGTGGTGGCGCACGCTTGTAATCCCAGTACTTTGGGAGGCAGAGACTGGAGGATCCGGGTTCGCGGCCAGCCTCAGCTCTCTCTCTCTCTCTCTCTCCCTGTCTCTCTCTCTCTCTCTCTCTCTCTCTCTCTCTCTCTCTCTCTCTACTTAGTGAGGCCCTCCGCAACTTCGTGAGACCCGGTTTCAAAATAAAGTATAAAAAATAGGGCCGGGGGTGTAGCGCGGAGGTAGAACGCCCCTGGGTTCAATCCCCAGTACCACAAAAAACAAAAAAAAAAATGATCAGGGAGGGCCTTGCTGCGATGACAGCATTGTAGGAAAGACCCAAAGGAGGGGAGATGAAGCAGGCAAACCCCTGGGTGACACCGGACAGCCTGAGCACAGGGAGCGCGTGCAAAGGTCCTGGGTGGGAGAACAGCAGGCACCTTCATGGCACAGCAAGGAGACCAGTGTGGCTGGAGCAGGGTGACAGTGGAGTGGGTAGAAGAGGAGGTCAGAGAGGAAACAAAGAGGCCATTGCAGTGATCCAGGTGGCCAACATGAGTGAGTGTGTGTGTGTGTGTGTGTGTGTGTGTGTTAGTGAGGACTGAACCCAGGGGCATTCTACCTCTGAGCTACACCCCCGGTCCTTTTTATATTTTACTTTGAAACAGGATCTTGCTAGGTTGTTGAGGGCCTCACTAAGTTGCTGAGGCTGGCCTCGAACCTGCGATCCTCCTGTCTCAGCCTCCCAAGTACTGGGATTACAGGCGTGCGCCACCACGCCCGGCTCAACGTGAACACTTAGGCCAGGGCTGACGCCCAGCATCGTGGTAAACATGGGTCCTAGAGCCAGGTTGCTGGGAACAAGACTTATCCCCGTATAACCTTGGACAAGTTACTTTAACTTTCCATGCCTCAGTTTCCTCATCTGTAAGATGCATGGGGAGGGACGCCTCTTCCTAGGGTGTGTGGGTGCTGACTGAGCTAATGCAGAGGACAGTGCTGGGTCCCGAGCAGGCCCTCAGAGCAGGGGTTAGCTCTTTGGCTGCACAGTGGAGAGACACGGCCGACACCACCTTCCCTGCAGTCAGGGCTGACACCACCCGCACTGTGTCACACGGATGCCACATGCTTCCGTGTGCTGTGAGAAGTTCTTCTCCTCCACGCCGGGCTTCCCCAAACCCACAACCCCAGTCTCATCGAGAGAAAAACATCAGGCAAAGCCAGACCGAGGCTGCCAGCACGGTGGCGCACGCCCACAACCCCGGCGACTCAGGAGGCTGCGGCAGGAGGATCGCAAAGTTTAAGGCCAGCCTGGGCAATTTAGTGAGACTCTGTTTCAAAATTTAAAAAAAAAAAATATCTTGGGGTAGCCGGCCATGGTGGTGCACACTTGTAATCCCAGTACTTGGGAGGCTGAAACAGGAGGATCCAGGTTCACGGCCAGCCTCAGCTACTTAGTGAGGCCCTCCACAACTTAGTGAGACCCTGTTTCAAAATAAAGAATAAAAA
>PVJS01037121.1:0-20087 GCA_004027185.1 Glis glis
GCATACCCATGTTCATAGCAGCACAATTCACAGTGGCCAAATTATGGAACCAACCTAGATGTCCATCAACAGATGAATGGATTACAAAATTATGGGAAATACACACAATGGAATTCTACTCAGCAATAAAGAAGAACAAAATGACAGCATTTGCAAGAAAATGGAAAGATCTGGAGAACATTATGTTAAGTGAGATTAGACAATCACAAAAAAAGAAGGGACATATGTTTTCATTAACATGAGCAATTTAGGGAGTAGTGGGGACACAAAAGGGACTCCAATGACAACGGAGAACCCTCAGTGGTGCAAGGGAAGGGGTATAAGGGAAGGGGAAGGGTAAGAAAGAAGTGAATCTATGGAATTACTGTCATAAACATTGTGTATATATGAGATTATACCAACATCATTCTCAGTGCTACATGTGGGAGGGAGGCAGGGGGGAGGGACACCAAGAGCTGTGTGCATGTATGTTAACACCAAACTGATACTCATTGTGATGTGAGACTACTACAATGCACCAATAAAAACATAAAAAAAAGAAAAAAATAGGGGGTGTAGCTCGGAGGTAGAACACCCCCCTGGGTTCAATCCCTGGTACCGCAAAAAAAAAAAAAAAAAAAGAACAAGTGCGTGCCACCACGCCTGGCTACAAAAGACCCATTTTCAACTTAGAAGGGGAAGAGGATCACACCCTCCTCACCCAGGTCTTCCAAAGTAGTCCTCAGGCCTCCACCAACAAAGCAAAGATCATTGTAATACAAAAGAAAAATCAGTCTGTAGCTTTTGTGTGCTCTGTTGGATATTTTTTTTTAAAGGAGAAGGGCACAAAACATTTAGTTTTCAACATATACAAATATTCATTTATAGACTCTATCAAACTAAGGGAGATGCTACTCACAGCGGTGCTGATTTATAAGAAGACTCTGAGTACAACCGCTTGCCGTTCACTCTGCCATTGGAAGAGTAGGCCATGGGGCTGTCTACTCTGTCCCCACAGTCGGAGGGAGGCGGAGGCATGTCTTGTGTGCCCGTACACACGTTTTTAACCTAAAACAAACAAACAAAAACAGCCCCAAGAGACGTAGTTATTATTTGTCCTGTAATTTAAAGGAGGAAGAAAATTTTCATATATAACATGTCTAATATTTATTTGGCTCATTAAATACTATTAACTTGTAAAGACTGCCTTTTTGGCCGGGCGTGGTGGCGCACGCTTATAATACCAGTACTTTGGGAGGCGGAGACCGGAGGATCCGGGTTCGCGGCCAGCCTCAGCTCTCTCTCTCTCTCTCTCCCTGTCTCTCTCTCTCTCTCTCTCTCTCTTTCTTAGTGAGGCCCTCTGCAACTTCGTGAGACCTGGTTTCAAAATAAAGTATAAAAAATAGGGCCGGGGGTGTAGCGCGGAGGTAGAATGCCCCTGCGTTCAATCCCCGGTACCGCAAAAAAAAAAAAAAAAAGATTGCCTTTTTGTTATTAGTGTTAATAGTCAAATCAATATTTTTCATAAACACAGGAACAGTGCAACTGCTAGTTTAGTAAGATCAGAATGTATTACTAAGTAGGAAAATTCCTGCCTGATTCTCATTCTGATGTAATTTTTGTGTGTGTGTGATACTGGGAATTGAACCCAGAGGCATTCTACCTGGGAGCTACATTCCCAGACCAGTTTTATTTCTTATTTGGAAACAGGGTCTCACTAGGTTGCTGAGAGCCTCACTAAATTGCTAAGGCTGTCCTTGAATTTCTGATGCAAATTAGATAGAATAATTGTCTAGGGTCATTGCCCCAACCCCACCCCATCTCCACATTAGGAAGGCCAAGCCCATCTATCGAGGCTAGGTCTGGGTCAGGAGAGAGGAGACATTTCATTTCTAATAAGCTCTCAGGTGGTGCTGCCGCGGCTGTCTGACCACCACCCGTGGAATCCCTGGTCTAGGCCATAGATACAAGTTCTTCTTAATCCATTCATCCTTAAACATGGAATGTTAAAACACAGGAAATTAAGGTACTAAAAAAACTGATTTATGCTCTAGTTCTTTTTTATTTATTTATTTTTTGGTGGTACTAGAGATCGAACCCAGAAGTGTTCCACCTCTGAGCTACACCCTCAGCCCTATTCCATTTTTTATTTTGAAACAGGGTCTTGCTAAGTTGCTGAGGGTGACCTCAAACCCAAGATCATCCATCCTGTCTCTTGTGAATGTGGCTTGAGTGTTGAGATACTAGTAATTAAGACTGGCATAAAAGGGGTCAGGCGTGGTGGCACATTCCTGTAATTCCAGTACTTGGGAGGCTGAGACAGGAGGATGGTAGGTTCAAGGCCAGCCCCAGCAACTTAGTGAGTCTCTCAGTAACTTAGTGAGACCCTATTTCAAAATAAAAAAATAAAATAGGGCTGGGAGTGTAGCTTGGAGGTATAATGTCCCTGGGTTCAATCCCCAGTACTGCACACACACACACAGAAAAATGATTGGAATAAAACAATTGTGATTGCCAACTTATGACTACTAGGCGACTCACAAGTCCTCAGTGAATATCAACCAATGAAAGTAGTGTAGTTTGTGAATTGATTATTATTCAATAAATTCTAACAGCGTGTGCTTTAGTCGGCTTCTTTATTGCTTTGACCAAAACACCTGACAAAAACAACTTAGAGGAGGAAAGGTTTATTTGCACTTGCAGTTTCAGAGGTTTAGTCCATGGTTGGTTGGCTCCAAGGCAAAAACATGGTGGCAGGTCATGGGGTAGGGGTGGGGGAAAGCTGCTCAGCAGCAGGAAGCAGCGAGATAGAGACAGGAAGGGACCAGGAAACAGGTGTCATCCTCAATGCCCCATTGGAGTGGCCTACCTCCTCCAGCCATGCCCACCTCTGAACCTTGCTGCATTGGGAACCAAGCTTTCAACACAGGAGCTTTGGGGAGGACATTCCAGACCCAAACCAAAACATTGTAAAAAGACACAAACATCTTTTTTTTTTTTTCGTAGTACTAGAGATTGAAACCGGGGCATTCTACCTTTGAGCTATACCTCCAGCCCTATTTTATTTTTTATTTGGAAACTGAGTCTCACTAAGTTGCTGAGGGTCTAGCTAAATTGCCAAGGCTGGCCTCGAACATGTGATCCTCCTGTCTCAGCCTCCCCAGTACTGGGATTACAGGTGTGCACCACCACGCCTGCTTGGTCTATGTTAATGGCATAGCTCAATAATGAAAGTGGGAACAATCAGATTGCCTGGACTCACCCTGATCTGTGAACTACAAGTTCTATAAAGCCTCACTCTCTTTATTTGCATAAATAAAGGAAACTACCTACCTTCATAATGTTGTTTTGATAATTAAACAATATGACGGTATCACATGTACCACAATGCCTTTTGAACACAGTAAAAGCTCCTAAAATGCTGGATTCTGGAATTAAGACCACTGAATCCAATCAAAGAAAAAAATTTTTAGCCACTTGCAGGTAACAGCAAACTTACAATTGGATTATTCTACTACTATAAGCTTTTGCAATTAGGTTCAGCATGAATACAGTGTATTTCCCTGAAGCACACATACCGTACATCTTAAGGTTTCCATTCTTCACAGCACTGAAACCAGGCAAGCACCTCTCTGGTTACGGCAACATTAAATGCCCAAAGATATTTACCCACCCCTCAAAGTACGCAGAGTTATTCTAGACTGTTTAATACTCACAGTCAGAAAGGAATGGGGTCGTTTCCCTCTGAAAGTGGAATGTGGCAGCAAAGGCCAAAACCGTGGGTGGGTTTCCAGGGAGTGCACTTAGATCCCACAACAGGGGGCGGGTGCGAACTGTTCTTGGCTCCTACTGAACTCCTTACAACAGAACACAGCACAACACCCAGCTCCAAGCTCCAAGCCAAAGGGATTCTTCTTCAAGACTTCATCAGAATTTGAAAAAACTTCCTGCTCTTTTTTTTTTTTTACAGTACTAGGGATTGAACCCAGGGGCATTCTACCTCTGAGCTATACCCCCAGTACTATTTTTTATTCTTTATTTTGAAACAGAGTCTCACTAAGATGCGGAGGGCCTCACTAAGTAGCTGAGGCTGGCCGCAAACCTGCGATCCTCCTGTCTCAGCATCCCAAGTACGGGGATTACAAGCGTGGACCACCTCACCTGGCGACTTCCTGTTCTTAAAAGCCCATTTTATACTTCTCTAGAACACCCCCTCCCTTCCCTCAAGCAGCAAATTTAGCAGAGCCTAGGGGTCCTAGTAGAGATGTCTTTCTGTCTGGAATGCTCTTCCCCCTTTGTTGCCAGCTAATCCTTCACTGGGCTTCAAGTCTTGGCGCAAGTGCTACCAAGTTCCAGCCAAGTCCCTTCTGGGTGAGGCACTAGCCTGTCCTCTTATCTCCCCACACCTGTGCTTACAAACCTCCCACCAAAGCAGGTGCCAAGCAACTGCTTACTCACAGAAAGGGCTTGTCCACTTATCTCTAACTTTAGTTGATAATGGACTTTTTTTATTGTTGTTTTGTTTTTTATGATATTGGGAATTAAACCCAGGGGCATTATACTTCTGAGCTATACCCCTAGCCCTATTTTACTTTATTTTATTTATTGTTACTGGGAATCAAACTCAGAGGCATTCTACCTCTGAGCCAGCCACATACATACATACATACATACATACATACATACATATATATATTTACCCAGGGGCTTCTACCTCTGAGCTACACCCCCAGCCCTATTTTTTGCTCTTTATTTTGAAACAGGGTCGCACTAAGTTGCAGAGGGCCTCACTAAGTAGCTGAGGCTGGCCTCGAACCTGCAGTCCTCCTATCTCAGCCTCCCAAGTACTGGGATTACAAGCATGCACCACCACGCCCGCCCGGCTCCTTTTTTATTTTATTTTGAAACAGGGTCTTGCTAAATTGCTGAGGCTGGCCTTGAACCTGCAATCCTCCTATCTCAGCCTCCCAAGTACTGGGATTACAGGCATGAACCACCACACTTGGCACACTAAAGTTCTTTTAAGGAAAAAAGAAAAAAGAAATACCATTCTAATTATCACCATAAATTCTTAAAGATTTAGAACCTAAGAACAACAACTAGGCTTCATTCTAAACAGCAAAAGGTGAGCACTTTTCCCTTAGGTAACTAGAATAGCCTTAAGAAACTAGAGGCAGAAGACAACAGACTGAAAACAAATTAACAAAAGGTTTGTGTTAAACTAAGCACTGAGGGGAAAGACAAGTTTGAGAGTCAGCCATTGCCAAGGCTGAATGCTGTGCTGAGGCAGAGCTGCAGGCTGATCCCAGGCTCCTTCCTGAGGCTTCGGGTGGAAGAGACTCCAGTGGGAAGGGCTCCGCAGGCAAGGGGAAACCACACGGCAGAGCCCTGCTGGCTCCTCTTGGCTGGGATCTGCTTCAGGAGTTGCTGGCCCCAGTGACCCCCCACACACATTTAGATTTCACAAAGGCAGCAGAAAGACAGACAGACATGTTGGGACCATGGGGTGGGGTTGGGGAGATACACCAAGCCAACCAAAGAGTGCTTCAGACTCACTTTGGAGATTAAATTAAAAAAGGGCAAGCACTCACACATGCCATAGTTAAGGAATATTAATAATTTAGGGGGATACACAGGGAACATTCACTAAGACTCATATTCCAATCAAAAACAGAGCCAGGCGTAGGGGTACATGCCTGTAATCCCAGTACTGGGGAGGCTGAGACAGGAGGATTGCTGAGGCTGTCTCAAACCTGCGATCCTCCTGTCTCAGCCTCCCAAGTACTGGGATTACAGATGTGTACCACCACACCCAGCTGTAATTTTTTTCTTAAATATTCCTCACCAGGAAAAGAATGTATTTTCTCAAGTTGCATTCAAACTCTCAACACCTCTTAATAATTCCTTGACCTCATTCCATCTACAATCCTCCCCTCCCTCATTTCAAAGGTAAAATAAATCACTCTGTTAGTTTTTACTCCTCTAGGTCATTATTCACTAATCTGCTACAACACATTTCCTTACTGGAATATAATTATTTCTGTATGTCTTCCCCACCTGTGGGCTAGAAGAATTGGGCTGTACTATCTTCATTGATTCATTTTTTTTTTTTTTGCAAAACTGGGGATTGAACCCAGGGGCATTCTACCTCCGAGCTACACCCCCAGCCCTATTTTTTATCCTTTATTTTGAAACCGGGTCTCACAAAGTTGCAGAGTGCCTCACTAAGTAGCTGAGGCTGGCCGCGAACCCGGATCCTCCGGTCTCCACCTCACAAGTACTGAGGATTACAAGCGTGCGCCACCACGCCCGGCTTTCATTAATTCATTTATTCAGTAAACATTTTGTTGCACTGTTCTAAGCCCCATTTACCAGCTCTATCTCAAGAGACATTAAAGGACTGATTTTTGCCTAAGCAAAGAGGAAGAAAAAGAGTTAAGAAGTAATTTCCCAGCTCCCTGTCCAAGATAGCAATCCTTCATTCTTCAGTTGCTTCTTCCTAGTACTTCCTCCATGGCATATCAAGTCGTACTGCAGGTCTATCCTGCTTCTCACCTCTCCAAATCCCTTAAAGTGAAGGACTTCTTAAAGCATCCCATATGTTAAAAGACAACTGGACTTTGGTAGTTCCAGCTCTGGTTCCCTGAGATGTGCATTCCCAAGAAGCTCTTCCTATTGGCACCCCGATGATCCCAGGGATTCCTCTCTCCTCCTTTCGACTGAACCCCCCAAATGGGCATAAACCCTTCCCTCAATTCTCCATAAATCTCCGTGTTACATGTAGTAAAAACATTACTAAAAACGGAGGGGGGCTGGGCATGGTGGCACACACTTATAATCCCAATACTTGGGAGGCTGAGACCCGAGGATCCAGGTTCGCGGCCAGCCTCGGCTACTTAGGCCCTCCACAACTTAGTGAGACCCTGTTTCAAAATAAAGAACAAAAAATAGGGCTGGGGGTGTAGCTCAGAGGTAGAATGCCCCTGGGTTCAATCCCCAGTACTGAAAAAAAAAGGGGGGGGGAACAAAAGAAATTTAGACACAGTGCCTGGATATGACAATACTTGAAGCCCAGGTTCTGACTTCTCCCCTCAATCCACATCTATCCTAACACAAGGGACCCCAAGACAAGACAAGGAACACCCCCAAACATTCCTGTGCTACTCATCCAAGGCCAGGCCCAAGTAACCAAGGACCTAAGAAAGGAATGAGCTCCAAATCCTTTTACCTGGAGTCCCACCCCTTCCACCTTGCCATCCAGTCCTTCCTGCTGCCCTGCCTTGAGATCTCTTTACACTCAGCACTGCTTTGAGATCCTTGCCTTCCACTCAACTCCACCTAGAGCTCCCTCCCCTTCCTCCTGAAGTCTTTTCTTTCTGTTCAGCCCCACCTAGAGTTGCCTCTCCTTTGGCCTTGAGATCCTCTCCTTCCTGCTCGCCTGGAGTTCTCTCACCTAAGTGCTTCTGAAAGATCAAAATAAAATAAATATGATTTCAAAAGGCCTACCCTAGCGGTAATCTTGATGAGGATAAATTTTTATTCAGAATTAATTATACTCATTAGTAGGGTTCTGATTATGCCATGTGCAGAAAAGAGTCTTTGTGCCAACATCTGATACTCCTCTAACCTCCTCAGAGAATTACCGCGAGCATCCTGAAGTCCTGTGGGATGCCGAAAGGAAAGCGCAGAGGCCAGCTCTGCTTCAGCGCAGCTCAGGTGCTCCCAGCTACCTATTGGTCTTCCTCCTTCCTCACCAGAACCCAGATGGAGCTGAGAATCCTGCAGGTCCCAGTTCCCACCCAGCCTGACTCCCTGAAGTGGAAAGAAAATGTAAAAAGGCTAAAAATGTTTTAGATCACTTTGAAAGAAATCCCCCTCCCAAAAAAAAAGCTTGGGGAAAACACATCCCCACTGAAAGAAATTTCTTGTCACTTGAAATTAGTAAAATCAGAAGATGGCAATAATCGCCATTCCCCATTTTTCCGTCCCTCCAGCTTTCATGGCAGGGTC
Organism: Glis glis; assembly: GCA_004027185.1. Taxonomy (NCBI): domain Eukaryota; kingdom Metazoa; phylum Chordata; class Mammalia; order Rodentia; family Gliridae; genus Glis; species Glis glis. The sequence continues at coordinate 7,990 of PVJS01037121.1, forward strand.
ACAAGTGGGAGAAGGTGTCAGGCTGGAGCTGCGCCAGCAGTCCAGCAATGGGCAAGTCATCTACCTCCAAGAAGGGAAGAACTTCTATGAGGATCTATCATGTACCAGGCAAAGCCTAACCTGTTTATCCATCACCACTGCCCAGTGAGATAGGATTATCAATGTTTTGCTGATGGCAAATTGAGCCACTAAGGTTAACTTGCTCAACAGAAGGTGATGTGGTGGAGGGGAATTTTAACTCTGGTCCACCTAGCTCTGGAGCCTGGCTCTTTCTGGCATAACAAACTGCTACCTCAGATTTTTTTTTTTTTTTTGCAGTACTGGGGGATTGAAGCCAGAGGCATTCTACCTTCAAGCTACACCCCCATCCCTATTTTTTAATTCTTTATTTTGAAACAGGATCTCACTAAGTTGCAGAGGGTTTCACTAAGTAGCTGAGGCTGGCCGTGAACCTGTGATCGATCCTCCTGTCTCAGTGTCCCAAGTACTGGGATTACAAGCATGTGCCACCATGCCTGGCTCACCTCAGAATTTAAACATGGCTTGAGGTATTCATCATGGGAGGGCATTCTGACTATTTCTGTAACAAAGAGAATCATTTCATTTTCATTGCCTTAAATTCCTCGACACACCCTAATGAGAGATTATGTGAAACCCCTATTTGTCTAACTAGGAAAAAACAGCTTTCGACACAAAATTACCATGAATAGAGAGGCACCTGCTTCGGTCACCAGGTGCCTTTGTTGAGGAAGATGAGCAGAAGGGCTTTCCTGCCTGGTGAGTGGAGAAATACCTCTGGCAGGAGGGAGGAGCAGGCTAATCTCCAAGCATCATCTCCAGCTTTACAACCAGCCCATCCCTCTTTCCTCAGTCACAGGCCCTTGTGCTGCACGTTCCCAGCAGCAAGTGGCCCAACGAGTTTTTCCTGTTTCTGGTATTTTACACCTGCAGATGCTTACCCCCCCCCAAAAGGCTCAAAATCTCAAAATCGCCTCTGGAAAGTTCTCTTGGTCTTTATTCCACCTTTGGTCACTAGAAAGAGAATGCTCCCGCATGTATTAGTCCCACAAGTAAAAAGATCATCTGAGCAAGTGTGATGAAGGTCAGTTGCTCAGATGGCCATGAGGATCTTGAGCGCACACTGCTTCCTACCCAACTGCATGCTGACCAAAGAACAGAAATATACACGAGCCAAGATGAATTCTGAAACTCCCTAAGAGTCGATGGGTTTTAGAGCTTTGGGAGTGGTGGGTGAGGTGGAGAAACTTTATACTCACTGAGCAAACCTTGTCAGTGATCTCAGCCCCCTCACTAGAGAAATGGAAATCCTGGGGAAGACTCTATCCTATTACACATGTATCTCAGGCTACAGCTCAGCAGGTGTGCAGGAAGGCATGAAAGGCCTTAGTCCTTAGAGCCCAAGAAGACCTCATCTGCAGCCAAAGCCCCTTTAGTTTGCTCCACTGCAGTGTACAAAGTATGCCACATATAAAGATGCCCCATGCATATAAGAACTCACACGCTACCTGGGCTTGCAGCACAACAGCTACAGCTCAACTCCATGGAGCAGTGGTCTCAAAGTCTACTCCCCTAACCAACAACCTCAATGTCACCTGCTCAGGCCCCACCCAGACCTACTGGAGTCAGAAACTCTGGGAGGGGCCTATCCAGCCATTGTAACAAGCCTTCAGGGATGCTGCTGCTGGCAAAGGTTGAGAGCCACTGATGTAGGACACAATTCTCCTTTTTGCAGACATCTGAGCCATGTCTAGACCATTATGCCTATACACATAGTTGAGAGACATTAACTGTTAGTGCTGGAAATCTAGACATTCCTGCTTTCAGAGAGCCACAAAGACACTCACCAGCTCCAGCGAAGCTCTACCTCCTTCACTAGAACTCTACACTGGCTCCCAGGAGGCCCTGGCCTGTCCTCCCGCCTCTCTCCATTCACAGTGGTGCTGGAACGGCCAGGACCTACCTGGGTGGTTCTGAAAATCAGATAGGCTTCCCTTATGTTCCATCTGAAGCCACAGATAACAGTGTAATCTTTCCCAGGGTGAGAACTCACTCTACCAATAGTCTACAGCCCACAGGGCTGCTATACATTAAAGAAAGCCTGTACAGGTTGAAAACAAATATCTATTCAAGTTTCATCAGATATCTGATGCAAATTACCAATATTGCCCTGCCCAAGCAGCATGGACCATGCGCATCAGTCTTCCATTGTGCACATCTGTATGCAGGTGGAGAAACTGTGCACAGCCTGCCCACACCCTGGAGGAAAATATTTGTTCTTGTTGTAAGCTTGTAGCCGAATGGGTAAGAGTAAGTTGAACTGCAACTAATGGTATATATATGCAGTTATATTTTGGATACTTTTACCCAAGCGCCCAATTCAAGATTAATACTAACAATTGTTATTCTAGCTTTACTAACAATACTAAAAATACTGCAAATACTAACAATTGTTATTCTAGCTAAAATGTATTAGGCATGAATATATTAGGTGCTGGCCTTGACCTACCCTTTTAATTGTTACAGCATCAGCATCTCTGTGGATGGAACTTTTATTTTTCCTGTTTACAGAAAAGTAATCTATTCAATGAACACCCAAAACTGCTTTGGGGCAAAGTAAAACCTTCATTAGGCCGGGCATGGTGGCGCACACTTGCAATCCCAGTACTTGGGAGGCTGAGACCAGAGGATCTGGGTTCATGGCCAGCCTCAGCTACTTAGTGAGGCCCTCCACAACTTAGTGAGACCCTGTTTCAAAATAAAGAATAAAAAATAGGGCTGGGGTTGTAGCTTGAAGGTAGAAGCCCCAGTACCAAAAAAAAAAAAAAAAAAAAAAAAAAAAAAAAAAAACCTTCATTAGAAGTCAAGGAAACCAAAAGCTGCCCTCGCCTGACCACAAATGACAAGGTCCAAGGTTCACAGCAGGCATCCTGTGCCACTGCACACTTTCATTGTGATTTGCTAAATTGTGATTTTCATTTATTTATTTATTATTTCTTAGCTTTGCTGCTAAAATCATTAAGCTGTAAAGCTCAAACCCAGGTCAGCCTGATGTCCTACACTGAAAGCACTGAGGGAGCAGTCTAAAGTCACCTGTCACCACGGGCAAGCTGCCGTCTTACTACTGTAGCAGCGTGTCTACCTCTCAGACCTGCAGCTTCCTTCACGTGAGTCCAGAGACAAATCAGCCGACCTCACCCTGATGTCACTGTCAGACTCTTTCTTCTGATTTACCAAAACTAAATCAGGAGCACCTGACGCTGAAACTCTTAGCTTGTAGCTGCTACTTCACAAGAACACTGTAGGCATCAGTAAAAACTAATCTCAAGAGCACACGTTGGCTGGGCGTGGTGGCATACGCCTGTAATCCCAAGCAGATGTAATACAAGCGCTTGCAATACTTAGGTGGAGACCGGAGGATCCAGGTTCACGGCCAGCCTCAGCTACTTAGTGAGGCCCTCCGCAACTTAGTGAGACCCTGTTTCAAAATAAAGAATAAAAAATAGGACTGGGGGTGTAACTCAGAGGTAGAATGTCCCTGGGTTCAATCTCCAGTACCACAAAAAAAAAATAATAATAAAATAAAAGCACACGTTGTACAATCAATCCTTAATATTGACTGCAGAAGTGTATGCTTTTCCAAAGCCAGGCTCCAATTATAAGTATTTACTCAAGAGAAATTGAGTATGCGGCCGGGCGTGGTGGCACACACTTGTAATCCTAGTATTTGGGAGGCTGAGGCAGGAGGATCGGAGGTTCAAGGACAGCCTCAGCAATTTAGTGAGGCTCTCAGCAACCTAGTGAGACCCTGTTTCCAAATAAGAAATAAAATCGATCTGGGAGTCGGGCATGGTGGTGCACGCTTGTAATCCCAGTACTTGGGAGGCTGAGACCGAAGGATCGCAGGTTCGCGGCCAGCCTCAGCTACTTAGTGAGGCCTTCCACAACTTAGTGAGACCCTTTTTCAAAATAAAGAATAAAAAATAGGGCTGGGGGTGTAGCTCGGAGGTAGAATGCCCCTGGGTTCAATCCCAAGTACCACAAAAAAATTAATTAAAAACAAACAAATAAATAAAATCAGTCTGGGATGTAGCTCGGAGGAGAATGCCTCTGGGTTCAATTCCCAGTACCACACACACACAAAAAGAAAGTGAGTATGCATGTTTCTATACATTTACAACTCTAAAAATGCAGGCGTGATAAAGGGATTTTTAACAGACTGATTAACATAAATCACTCATCTTCATGGACTCACAGGTGCTGGTCACTCCCAACTCGGCTCCAGCACCCACAGCTGAAAAGTCCCACCTCTGGCAGTTTTAATTTTATTTTAAAACAGGGTCTCGCTAAATTGCCCGAGCTGGTCTCCTGCCTCAGCCTCCGGAGTCTCTGGCATTACAGGCATGCCCCAGGATGCCCGACTCAGTGGTTGCATTCTGTGTTCCTCTAGAGAAGCTGAAGCCTGCCCAGGAAGGGAAACATCACGGAGAGGACGCAAGTCCCAAGGACCTGCAAGTCCTTGATTCCAGTTGTTCCTGATACACAGTCACACGCCTGCCCTCTGAGGCTAACTTGTTTCAACTCTTTCTGGGATTTCATGAGTTACCACCCAAAATCTTGCAAATAAATTCCTCTTTTTATCTAAGCAAATTCAAGTTGTGTTTCTGCCACCGGAAACTCAAAGAATGTTCATTTATGCAACATCAAAATTCTTTTCTGTAAGGTCCACTGTTTTCCTTTCAATATCCCTGTCAGGCAGACAACCATATGTTTATATGAGTCTTGTCCATTTTCTCAGATGCATCTCACATTAGTTTTGAAAGGCAGACAAAATAATACAGGCAGTTTTATAGATAAGGAAACTAAGGTCCACACAAGGTAATCAGAATGCCAACAAGTCCTGGAATCAGTGTTACTGCCCCTATACCAGGCACCCTCTCCAAACCAAACTGCCTTGACATGCAGACTGGTTAAAAGGAATAGAACCCAGCTGGGGATGTAGCTCAGTGGTAGAGTGCTTGTCTAGCATGCATGAGGCCCTCGGTTCAATCCCTAGCACCAGGGGAAAAAATAGATCAGAATTCATTTGCCAAAAGTCACAACAAAAAGCAGTGAAGCTAGAACTCAAACCCCCCTAATACACCACTTCTAACAGAAGTTAAAAAAAAGCCAACATTACACATCAAGAATGGAAGAAGCTGGGCGTGGTGACACACGCGTGTAATCCTAGAACTTGGGAGGTTCATGGGCAGCCTCAGCAACGTAGTGAGACCCTGTTTCAAAATAAAAAAATAAAATAGGGATGGGGGTGTGGCTCAGAGGTAGAATGTTCCTGGATTCAATCCCCAGTACCACCAAAAAAAGAATAACAACAACAACAAAAAAAAAAACAGTGGAAGAAAGGGGACCACTAACAATCCCACTAGGCTACTTAAGAACTGAAAGCTACAAATGAAGGGTATTCTTTGCCTACATGATGCTCAAACCAGGAAGGGCCTGCCCGGTTTTCTGTCCTGGTAGTAAAGTAAACTAGAGCAACAGTGAACTAGTTCACTCAGTATGAAGAACACGTGAGTGTTTCTTTTCTCGCTCTCGCTCTCCGCTCTCTCATGGGGTCTCCAGTGTTGCTCAGGCTGGCCTGAACTCCTAGGTTCAAGAGATCCTCCTGCCTCAGGCTCCTAAGTGACCTGAACTACAGGGGTGCACCATGCCCGACTTATGAGATAATATTCGTGTCACAGTGGAACCATGAGTTGATTCTCAGCACTGAGAAGCACTTCCATACTTCCATCTAACAGTCAAGACAATGGCAAAGGGAAGGAACACATCTTTCCTAATGAAAGAGGGAAGGTACTTTGTATTGTCATATCCATAATGCTAATATTATGCAAGACTAGAACTATGCCTCATAAAAGTTGACCTCCACCCCATTAAACCTCTTATAAAAATCAAGACAGAAAGCTGGGCGTGGTAGCGCACGCTTGTAATCCCAGTACTTGGGAGGCTGAGACTGGAGGATCTGGGTTCGCGGCCAGCCTCAGCTACTTAGTGAGGCTTCTGCAACTTCATGAGACCCAGTTTCAAAATAAAGGATAAAAAATAGGGCCAGGGGTGTAGCTCAGAGGTAGAATGCCCCTGGGTTCAATCCCCGGTACCACAAAAAAAAAAAAAATCAAGATAGAGAAACTGGTTGAGTTTTGCCATCTCAGCAATTGCCAAGAGGTAAAAAGTAGAAAGAGAACAGAATAAGCCAATGAACATGCCATGCTCAGAAAAAATACAGGCAACTGTGGTGTACTTCTAGGCATTTGATTGGAAAACGTTGTGAAGTTTAATAATACCACTAGTTGCTGGTGAGGTTATAGATGGGTAAACTAGAAAATAATTCAGCTTTTTGGAACATTCTAGCTCCCAACCCTATTTTATTTTTTATTTTGAAACAGGGTCTCACTAAGTTGTGGAGGGCCTTGCTGAGCTCCTGAGGCAGGTCTCAATTCTGCAATCCTCCAGTCTTAGCCTCCCAAGTACTATGATTACAGGTGTGTGCCACCACAACTGGCAATTTGGTATTATATTTTTTTATTTTTTAGTTTTTGGTACTGGGGATTGAACCCAGGGGCATTCTACCTCCAAGCTACACCCCCAGCCCTTTTTATTTTTTGTTTTGAAACAGGGTCTCCCTATGTTGCTGAGGCTGTGATCCTCCTGTCTCAGCCTCCCAAGTGCTGGAATTACAGGCATGTGCCACCACACCCAGCATTTGGCATTATTTTATAAAGATGTACATTCGCAAACTCCATACCTTGGGAGTTCCACTCAGCTAGGTACCCAAGAGAAACTTGCACAAGTGTAGGTGATCCAAACATGTTCATGGCAGTGCTGTTTGGTTGTTATTATTTTCATTTCTTTATTTAGGCACTAGAGGCTGAACCTAGAAGCATTCTACCTCCAAGCTACACCCCCAGCCCTTTTTATTTTTTGTTTTGAAACAGGGTCTCTTTAGGTCACTGAGTCTCACTAAATTGCTGAGGCTGGCCTTGAACCTGTGATCCTCCTGTCTCGGCCTCCAAAGTACTGGGATTACAAGTGAGAGCCCCCAGGCCCAGCTACTGTTTATTTTTTTTTAAACAGTGCTGGGGATTAAACCCAGGGCTACACACATGGTAGGTGAGTGCCTTGACACTGAGCAGCATTATTGGTCCATTACTTGTGACAAATGTTCCAAACCTATTTAACAACCTCAATGATGTAAGATGCTAGCAATAGGGAAAAGAGGAATGGTGGTATATGGGAACTCTTTGTACAATATTTGCAACTTTTCTCTAAATCTGAAACTATTGTAAAATGAAAATTTATTTTTAAAAATATTGGATTGGACTGATGGCTTCATAATACTGTAAATTGGCAGAAAATTATTTAATTGTATTTTTTTCCCTTTTTTTTGTGGTACTGGAGATTGAACCCAAGGGCATTCTACCTATGAGCTACACCCCTAGCCCTATTTTGTTTTGTTATTTTTTATTTTGAAACAGGGTCGAAGTTGCTGAGGCTGGCCACGAACCTGCGAGCCTCCTGTCTTAGCCTCCCAAGTACTGGGATTACAAGCATGTGTCACCATGCCTGGCTTCATCGCAAATTTATAATGGGTAAATCTTATGGTACGTGTTGTACCTCAATAAACCCATTTTTTGTTTGTTTGTTTTAAGTTCCTGGTATTCTAAGCCGGGCGTGGTGGCTCACGCTTGTAATCCCAGTACTTGGGAGGCTGAGACAGGAGGATCACAGCTTTGCAGCCAGCCTCAGCTACTTAGTGAGGCCCTCTGCAACTTAGTGAGACCCTGTTTCAAAATAAGAAATAAAATCGGGTTGGGGGTATAACTTGGAGGTAGAATGCCTCTGGGTTCCATTCCCAGTACCACAAAAAAAAGTAAGAAAAGAGTGAACAATCCAAAACAAAAACTATACTATATTATAAAGTTATGTGACTAAGAATATAAATGCACAAAACATATGCAAAGCCCTTAAAAACAAGGCAATTTCGCTAGGCACAGTGGCGCAGCCTGTAATCCCAGAATCACAAGCTCCAGGCCAGCCTCAGCTTACTGAGATCTTATTTCTTTTCTTTTCTTTCTTTTTTTATTTATGTTTTTTTTTTTGTGGCAATGGGGATTGAACCCAGGGACATTCTACCTCTGAGCTATACCCCCAGCCCTATTTTATTTTTACTTTGAAAGAGGATCTTGCTAGCTTGATGAAAGGCTATTTGCTGAGGCTGTCCTCGAACCTGCAATCCTCTTGTCTCAGTCTCCCAAGTACTGGGATTACAAGTGTGTGCCACCACGCCCAGCTCCTATTTCTAAATTAAAAAATAGAAAAGGTCTGGCAGCGTAGTTTGGAGGTAGAATGCCCCTGGGTTCAAGCCCTAGCACCACAAAATAAATAAATAATAAATACAAAAAACCCCCCAAACAAACAAGGCAGGCATGGTGGCATATGCCTGTAAATCTCAGTACTTGGAAGGATGAGGGAGGATCTCAAGTTTGAAGACAGCCTCAACAGTTTAGTGAAACCGTGTTGCAAAGTGAAAAATAAAAAGGGTTGAGGATGTAGCTCAGTGGTAGAGCGTCCTTGTGTTTAATACCAAGCACTGTGGGAGAACAAAAGAGAGCCCTAGTGGGAAATTGAGGAAGAGGAGAAAAGGGGGCATTTCCCATTTCCCCATTATTATTTACATTTTGTTATAATAAATTTGTATTACTTTTTTTGGTACTGGGGATTGAACCCAGGGGCTACACTCCCTTCAAGCTACACCCCCAGCCCTTTTATCTTTTATTCTGAAACAGGGTCTCACTAAGTTGCTGAGGGTCTCACTAAATTACAGAAGCTGGCCTCAAACCTGAAATCCTCCTGTCTCAGCCTTCCAAGTACTGGGATTACAAGTGTGTGCCACCATGCCTGGCTGCAAGTCACTTATTTCAAATAGCCTTTCTTAAGCCGGGTGTGGTGGTGCACACTTATAATCCCAGTACTTGGGAAGCTGAGACAGGAGGATCCGGGTTCACGGCCAGCCTCAGCTACTTAATGAGGCCCTCGGCAACTTAGTGAGACCCTGTTTCAAAATAAAGAACAAAAAATAGGGCTGGGGGTGTAGCCGGGAGGTTAGAACACCCCTGGGTTCAATCTCCCGTACTGCAAAAAAAAAAAAAAAATAGCCTTTCTTAGGGGAAACTGAAGCGGGGCAGGGGGGAGGGGGAGATGAGGAGTCTGCTGCAGGTGGTTAGGTATCACATAAATTGTTTGCACAGGAAAAGTCACAGATCTGCTCTATAACACATGATTCTTTAAGTTTCAAGCAATGAAAACATTTGTTACTAGAAAAGAAACAATGATGTTCATATGAAACAACCCAGGGGCTATCAAATTTCCAAGGATGCAGAGGTTTATAAAAACCATGCCCTGCCAGGTGTGGTTGGGGCAGGTTTGTAATCCCAGTATTTGGGAGGCTGAGACAGGAGGATCAACCACAGGTTCTTGGCCAGCCTCAGCAAATTAGTGAGGCCCTCAGTAACTTAGTGAGACCATGTTTCAAAATTAAACAGGGCTGGGGGTTTAGTTCTGAGGTAGAATGCCTTTGGATCCAATCCCCAGTACCACAAAAACCATGCCTCTTTTTCAAAAATTTAATTTTTCAACTGACACATAAAAACATAAAAATCATACATATGTATGGGATACTCTGTGATGTTTTGATACATGTACACATTGTACAATGTTAAATTAAGTTAAACACACATATCTCCTCAAAAATGCTGCCGTTTCCAGAGTGCAGCCGCTTTCAGCCTCACTCTCACCGCGCCTCCATGGGTTATCTTCTGCCAAATTATCAAAAGCATCTAGGACTGACTAACCCTTCCTGACAGAAAGTCCAGGTGAGAGGCCCAAGTTCACTGGGACTCCAGCGTGACCGGCCCTGGTCTTCCTTGAGTTGTTTTTATTATAAGCCTCTCGAAACCTAAAGTAAATAAATCCAACAGCCAGTGAAAACAGACACACCCAGAAACTCTCAGCGAAACACTGACTTCACAGTTCACAATAGGCCTTGTCTGGAGAACACTCCCTCTCACCCTCACTCTCGAAAGGGGGGACACAGACACAGTGGCCATCATCTTGGTGGCACATACCTGCCACGTGCTCTCTGGCTTTCCTAAGGCAGCTGCATTTTTGCTCCTTAACTAACTAGAAATAGCTTCATCTGTGCTACTATATTTCCTAAAAAAAAAAAAAAAAGCAGACGTGTAACTAGAGCTAAAGGAACCTTCAGGATATCAGCTTCCCTGGAGAGGCCTCCCCACACCCCACTCCCTCCCACTGCCAAAACGAAACCTCCTGAACCAGTGCCCAGGACACAACTGCCCTTCACCGCAAACAATCAATACGGTCAAAGAGACCTGTGACTGGCAGTCTCTGAGCTGCTCCCAACACCCTAACAGAAACAAAGTCTCACCAAACATCTCTACAGGCAGTTTAGTTACTCATTTGGGTTTTTTTTCGGGGGAGGGGTACTGGAGATTGAACCCAGGGGCATTCTAGCTCTGAGCTACACCTCCAGCCCTATTTTTTATTCTTTGTTTTGAAACCGGGTCTCACTAAGTTGCTGAGGACCTCACTAAGTAGCTGAGGCTGGCGGCGAACCCGGATCCTCCAGTCTCAGCCTCCCAAGTACTGGGATTACAAGTGTGAGCCACTATGATATTGAAACAGGGTCTTGCTAAGTTGCCGAGGCTGGTCTCAAACCTGCCATCCTCCTGTCTCAGCCTCCCAAGTACTGGGATTACAAGCATGTGCCACCACACCCGGGTTGGGGGTATTATTGGTAAGAGGGACTTTCTGGGCTTTCACAGCAAATCACATCATATAGGAAGCCTGGTAAGATTAATGGTATATACCAAAACCAAAACCAAACTACCCATAGCAAATGCCTATAACCCCAGTTACTTGGGAGGCTGAGGCAGGAGGATGGAAAGTTCAGGGTCAGCCTGGACAACTCAGAGGGACCTTGTCTTTAAATAATTTTTTTTTTCTTTTTGATGGTACTGGAGATTGAACTCAGGAGCATTTTACCTCAGAGCTACATCCCCAGCCCTATTTTATTTTATTTAAAATTTTTTGTTTTTGTTTTTGTTTTGAAATAGGGTCTTGCTAGGTTGTAAGAGTCTCTTACTATATTGCTGAGGATGTCCTCGAACCTGCCATCCTCCTGTCTCAGCCTCTCGAGTACTGGGATTACAACCCATGCCCAGGCTGGGGTTGTAGCTCAGTGGTAGAACAACTGCCTAGCATGCTCAAGGCCCTGTGTTTAATCCCAAGTACAGAAAAAACAAAAAAACTCTGCCAAATTAAAGTATTTCATAGGTAATAGTGCAGAATGTCCCTGTGGTTTGCCATGCTGCTATCCATGTAAAAAGTTTAAAAGGCTGCCAACTGCACTGGGGATGTAGCTCAGTGGTAAAGGACTTGCCTTTCACATGCAAGGCCATGAGTTTGATCCCCAGTACTATAAAAAAAAGGGGTGGGAGCGGCAGTCAACTTCTACCATTCCAAAAGTACCCTTGCCAATCTTGATCCAAGACACTATCGTGGGTGATACTGTTTCCTCCAAAATGATAAGCAGACAAAAAGGGATAGGAAGAATGAGTTGTTTTTATTTTATACAGGCCAAGCTCTAGCCAGGGGTGGTGGCACACACCTGTAATCCCCATACTTGGGAGGCTGAGACAGGAGGATTGCAGGTTTGAAGCCAGCCTCAGCAATTTAGAGGGGCCCTGTTCCAAAAATAGAGAATGAAAAGGGCTGGGGGTGTAGCCTGGAGGTAGAATGTTCCTGGGTTTAATCCCCACTACCAAAAAAAAGGCCAAGCTCTTTCTTCATGATATTTATTTATTCATTTTGGTACTAGGGACTGAACCCAGCAGCACTCTACCACTGAACTGTAATCCTATAACTGGGATTATAGGCATATGCCACCGAACAGACCCAGTTCTTTTCTTCTCTCTCTATGGTTTTTTTTTTTTTTTTTTTTG